>OY731408.1:29568634-29594074 GCA_963425845.1 Sphenostylis stenocarpa
AAATTTCCCTATATAAGGGGGCGCGCCTGGATGGGTTTCCTCACAACTCTCCTTGCCTCCTAAGCCTCCGGAACCTCCAAAACTCATATCTCTACTCCTCCAAGCCTTCCCCGCTCAAGATGTTCGGCGAAGTGCCTCCAGGAAGAGAAGGGGCACCGCTGGTGCTAGCAGCTTGGCACCACCGCCACCCCCAGACCCTTCTCAACTGTCACCACAGCACCAAGCCCACCTGGACAACATTAGGAACTACCAGTGGCACTCCATGCTGACACTGGACTTCGGCGTTCTGGCCGAATTTGGATGGGAAGAAGACGTTAGAGCCCACATCGACAGCATTGGGTGGGGCTTTCTGCTGCGAACCCCACCCATACATGTGTACCCCCAAGCGGTACAAGAATTCTTGGCCTCCGTCTCTCTCATCGAGATCCCCTCCATGGCCTTAGGCATGCAGCCCACCAAAATGGTGAACTATTTCATGGGTGGGCAATACCACACCACCACCCTGGAAGAATTCAATGTGTCCATTGGATTCATCCGGCCCGAGGAAGCGCTGACCCGGGAATACTGAGAGGCCATCTGCTCTCGACCCGCCAACCTCACCCCCGCGGAAATGTGGCATGAGCTCACAGGAGCAACCACACTGCCCACTTTGATGAGAGGCTCTGCACTGCAACTGGCACTCCGCATTTGCCACAAGCTGCTGGCAGGCACAATCCATGGGAGGAAGGAGAGCCAGGGTAAGATATCCCTCCTTGATCTCTTTGTCCTCTACCTGCATGCACCCGGAGGCGGCGCTGCAACCCCGAATACTTTCTCCTAAGGGCCCTTAAGGACTTCGGGAGCGAGATCCACGGGGGTCGTCCTCATAGCTCCTCTCATCACCCCTGCGGCGAGAGAATGGGGTGCCACTGGCCGGGAAGAGCGGCCCGTAACCTCCGACCCGAGCCCATCAATGGGCCAATCGTTGGTCGGCATGGGGATGCTTGATACGTCGGGGAAACCGGTTCGCCCTGCACCCCTCCCCGGACTTCGAGCTGGACCTCCGAGGGATTGTGGCGATGCAGGATATGCCCACATCCCCGGCTCCCAACGAGCAACAACAGCGACGGCAACAGCCACCACCGTACACGAGAGGACTTTGCTAGCATGCACCAACACATGAATGATCCGAGCTAGCGGTTTGCCCAAATAGCGGTGTGGCGAGAGCGACGGACCCGGTGGCAACGGACCCACGACGCTCGCCGGCAGGCCTATCAAGCTCGCCGGGACGAGATCTACCGGAGAGCGACGAGAGGTTGCGGCGGGAATGGACGACATTCCAAGAGGACTACCGTGACGAAGTCCAAGAGCAAGTAGATTTCCGCTATCACGTGTACAAACAGTACCCTTACCCCGATTCCCCTGATGATAGCCCCTAGGGACCGCACTGGCCTAAATAAAAGCTGTTGTAATAAAATTTCCCATGAATAAAATTTTATTCCATGCATTCTTTGCCGTCTTTTACAAAAGTCAGCGTAACAAAAAAAAAGCTTAAAAGAGAAAAGGCATACGCTCAAGAAAAAAGCCAAAATCCAAAATCGCGAGAAAAAAGAGATAAAACCGCGAGAAAAGGCAGGATTAAAACAAAACAACTACCTTAACCGACAAAATTCCGACTACCAGGCAAAAGTCAAACACAAAAAGAGAAGAGAAGAACCCGACCGGCCAAGCAAGAGTCGGATGATTACCACAAAAAATCAAAAAAAAATCCCCAGCAACCAACAAAGCCGGATGGACAACCAACAAAATCCCCGGCGCAGCCCGGACGACCATCAAGTCCAAGAACATCTACCAACACAGAAATCACTCCCCAGTGAAACGGCGCATGAGCTACCCGAGCAGTAAGCCGCCACCACCACCAGTCCTACGCAACGGACTGTACCAGCCTAATAGGGAGTTTATACCTATCAACCAGCACACAAGGAGTGCCTAAACGGCGCATGGGTCACCTGAACAGTAAGCCGCCACTACCACCCTGATGGGGGTTCATACCCATCCGGTCCCACACAACGGACCGTACCACCCTGATGGGGGGTTCATACCCATCCGGTCCCACACAACGGACCGTACCAGCCTGATGGGGGGTTCATACCCATCCAGTCCCACACAACGGACTCTAACTACCAGCCTGATGGGGGGTTTATACCCATCAACCGAAGGATCGGCTACGTCAGGAGTAGTATCCAGAGGTTCTACCACGCATCAACCAAAGGGACCGGCTACGTCAGGAGTAGTATCCCGGAGGTGTATAAATACAACATCTCCCCAGAGGATCATCCGCCACAAGACGGGACGTCCGAAGGGTAGCCGGGCGAGAGGGTCAACTCCTTTACCTTCCTGTCTACCTGTCTGGCACAACAAAGCCAACAGCCGACTAGTCAGGTAAAGGGGGGGCAGCTGTAGACCCCAAATCTTGCCCGGCCTCCAAATAAAGTCAGAAGACCCCCTATTTGAAGACGGCCGAAGCCTAACAAGCCACTAGGAGAGACTATTAGGCCCCCGTACTCAGATAGGAGGTTTTTCTGGCCCGAAAAATAAAGTTTCTCGCCCTGAAGGGACGAGACTGCCGTCTGGAAGGACCAGACCGCCGTCTCGCCTCACGCCAAGGACGAGACCGCCGTCTGGATTATCCAGACGGCGGTCTCGACTTCTGCCTAGTCGAGACGGAGGTCCGGATTATCCAGGACGGCGGTCTCGACCCCTGCCATGATCGAGACGCCGGTCTGGATTGTCCAGACGGCGGTCTCGACCCTGTCAGACGAAACGGCGGTCTCAACCTGTCAGGCGCGAAAAACTATAAATAGGGGCTCTCCCCCCCTCATTTCCACACAGAAACACACAGTTCCTCCTCCTTCTCTCTAGATTTTCTCTCTCTAGAACCCCTCCGAAGCATTTCTGGAGTTTCTGAGTGTCTTTAGAAGAATTTTGAGCATTCTAAATCTTCTTTAGAATCCCTCCGAGGCATTTCCGGAGTTTCTGAGCGTTGTAGAGTGAAGGGCTGCCACAAAGCACCCTCTTTCAAAGAATATAAGAAAGCTTGCTTCGAAGGTTCATAAACCTCTTTATTTACTTTACCGCTTCCATTTAAATTATGCAATAGACGCTAGGGTCATGTAGTCATAATCTTTAAATACCGCATAATAAAAGGGTAAAAGCGCAATTTTCCAGTTTAATTATTTATCCAAAGTAGCCGGCCTATCATAGGGAACCCGAAAGGGGCGTCGTAAAGGAACTAACACTTCCTTTACACGTAACTAACTCCCTTACCCAACTCTGGTTCTAATGAACAAAGTTGGTTTTCGAAAACCAACGCCTTTTTAAACTCCTTTTCCGATGTTTCCGGTAAAAACATCGGTGGCGACTCCACGAACCCTTCAAAACTCGTTCTTGGGTTAGCCCGGTTATCGGACAACCCAAGAACACTTTTCGAAAACCTCGTCTCTAGGTTAGCCCGGTTATCGGACAACCTAAGGACGTTGTAACCACCCATAAAAAACGCGAAAGCAAGAGGGTCGACAAAACTATCGCGTCGCTCCGACCGCCTCTTTTTGACGGCGGCGACAATTCATAATTTACTGTAGAATTATCTGCAAATTTCACCTTCAATTGAATCTTTTCATCCAACTCGACAAACCAACTCTTCTTAAATACATATGATTGGAACAACCTATATCCAAATACCAAGATTTTTCATATGTTTTCTCTAGTTTTGTTGTGGTTACCATCAATAAACATCAACCAAGAGTCTTTCTTCATTATTTTCTAAACCTTTGCTCTAACAATTAGCTGCCTAATGGTCAAATATGTGACAATTATAAAATTGTATATTATTTTTTACCAGAACCAGATCTATCACCTCTCCATTGTGAATTTTCGCTCTGTCATTTTTCGATTGTGAAGAACTCTTTTGTTGTCCTTGTAAACCTTGACCTCCATTATTTTTGCCTCTGAAACCTCTTCCACGACCTCTCTTTTTGAATTTTCCTCGATTACTCTCATTCTTCTTATTTTACTTTGCCAACAAGGCCTGTTTTGAATTACTCTCTTTCACGTAAACATTATTCACGAGCCTCCAATGATCCCTATAATTATTCCAACATCAGTAAATTCAAATTTTTGGATTCTTCGATCACAACAGAAATCATATCGAATCTCGCATCGAGGGTTCTTAACACCTTCTCCACCACCACTCATTCTTTTAAACTTTCACCACACAATTTCATCAAGTTTGTGAGAGAGAGCAATCTTGTAAAGTATTATTAAATGGTTTATTGAGTTTCCATCTACAACAACTCATACTAACAACGTAAGGTTTAAAGTCACATCATCTTTAATCTTTCTACTCCTGCATAAATCTATGTCAATATATTTTAGGTTTCTTTCGTCGTATTCATCAATGAAATCTTATCAAAATTATTTTAATTAATATACTAATGAATGTAAAACAAGACTTTATAATCATGTTTCTTTGCACAACGAAATATAGCACGTTGTGCTTCGATAAAATTCTCTAGTAGCTCGTCGTATCTAGTCAGAACCATATCCAAGAATTTGTGGAACTCAAATACAACCTTCTTCTTCATGCACCAACAATCATCACTATCAAATTTTTATTATCTAGTACTGACACGTTGTCTTGTAACCAAGTTCCTGTCATCGTCATTAATCTTTTTTTTAAATCCTAAAGTTCTTGATAATACTGATGGTGAAAATGGTCTTGCACATACTATCAAGAGAGAAACAAAAATAAAAAAAGAGATGAATTAGAAAGTAATTGAAATATTATTGCTTACTATGCGCACACTCTCGTTCCGACAATACTATGTATAGATTTAATATTTATAATCCAAAATAAAAAGTTAGGTACACCTAATAAAATAAATCATTTATTACAATTAATTAATTATTATCCAACAATAAAAGAAACCTATAATGTTATAAAATTACATTGTCAAATGCTCGCCAATGTTTGATTTTTCCCTTTAGAATTGTTATAATATAAATAAATAAATAAATATATCTGTTAAATATTAAGTTTTTTCCATATTAAATAGCTTATATAACTAAGAATTATATAATAAGAATGAAGGAGAAAAAAATAAACTTAAATATATTTACAACAGCTCATAATTTGTGGAGCCATTTAAATGGTTCTAGTTTAATTGCAACTTCTCTAAATACAAGATGTGGTTGAAACATTTGAAACAAACCCGAAATCCATGCAAGAGCACACACTTTTGACCATTTCAGAAGCTAAAAAAGTGGTGTTTTCCCAAAATAACTGAAACCCTATCTTTAAAAGCCACTCAAGAGCACCATTCTTCCTCAGACCTGCAAGCAAATAACGCAATAAACACACATTTGCTCACACCACACCCGCGGGTCTCCAAAACAAAGTCACATTTTATTCATCATGGACATGAGGAAGGTCACCTGCGCTGTTCTCATTGCCGCTGCCTCCGTCAGTGCCGCCATGGCCACCACCGAGGTTGCTGCCCCCGCCCCTGGCCCTAGCAGTGGAGCCTCAGCTGCCTTGCCCCTTGTTGGCTCCTTGGTTGGTGCCTCTGCCTTCTCTTTCTTTGCCTTGTTCCACTAAGCTTTCATGGCAAGAGGTTACTGAGAGAATCATTGAAGTACGGAATGTAAGCAACAATTGATGATTTTGTAACAGAGAATGTTCATGTGACATAATTTAATGATAATATGATTGTGTTTTGTTTATGTTTGGACTCTTTCATTGGCGCTTTATATTCTCTTAATTTTTATTCCCAATTTGGTTGGTAATTTTAATGTTTAAACTTGAAAAATTCACAAATTTAACCAAATTCTCAATTTAAACGTTTGATTTTTCATTTTAACTAATTAATTTCCTCCTCGATGATAGATTAAGTGAAAGGTTAGTGTATGGTTCAATTAATAATATATATATATATATATATATATATATATATATATATATATATATATATATATATATATATAAAATTAAAATTTGAAACAAGTGATGTTTTTCTAAAATATGGAAATTAAAATTATGAAAAAAATATAGACAAAAAAACACAAAATGACAAGCTACAAATTAAAGAGGAAGTAAAATAATTTAAACTTTTTTTCTCTTGTATTATTGAATAATTCAAGAGGAACAATACTAAAAACATGGTGTCGATATGAGTTTCAAATAATTCTTAAACTTTACAGACATTTGGGTAGAATGCTTTTCCAAAACAAGAATCATCGTCAACTTTTGCTCTCTCCCTAACAACATAGTCTACAATCAACCCCTTCAATCGGGTGACAAATCACCACGGTTGAACATACAAGGATATGAATGTTGAACATACAAGGATATAAAGCTTGTAGATTTTGTTGATGATTCAAGAATAAATGACTTAGATATTTGAAGACTTGTAATCTTATGTAATAATTATGTTTTTATGTTTTTGAGTCTGTAATATTAGGGTCCAAGATAGCCAACACATAGACCATCCTTTAAAAGCTCTAAAAACTCATTTTTATCAAAATTACACTGTGATAATCGATTATCACCCTGAATAATCGATTATTATAGCAAGAAAACTATTTTCAGGAAATCCTCTCTGTGATAATCGATTATCACTCAGGATAATCGATTATCACAGGCTGATAATCGATTATTTGGCTAGATAATCGATTATTCTGGCCCAGTTTTGTTCCACTGTGAATATGGCTCTGGAATAATCAATTATCACTCAAGATAATCAATTATTTGCGTCTGTTATGTGTTTTGAAATTTAAATTTGGACCAACTTTCGAAAACCTTATTCCCAATTCATCTGTTTTCGAAAATCCCCAATTTCCAGACCCTATTCTCTCTACTTAAGGTTCTCTAAGGCTCTCTGCAAATCGAACAAACTTTTTTCATGCAAAAGTTAAGAGCTGTGATTGCTAGAGAACTTCTGTAGAGAAGAAAAAGGGGCTTTTGAAAACCTAGTGTGGGCTAGAAGCGATAAGAATCACTGAGTGGGTTTCTTGGTGGATTGTGTGTTGTGTCGTCTCTAGGAAAAGTTGTTCTTCATCCTTTGTGGATTCAAAGGAGGTGTTCATCTCTTGTGTGACTCAAGAGAGGTGTTTTCTTTACCTTATTTTTTCAATTTGTAATATGTTTGTAAACTGTGATTATAGTGACAGCGTTAATCCTCTGTTAGAGTGATTAGCAACTGGACATAGGGTCTTTTGATCCGAACAAGTATAAATCAATTGTGTAATCTTCTATCCCTTATCTATTTACTTTACACAGCATTTTAATTGGTGAAATTTGGGGAAAAATTTTAAAACCCTTATTTTTGTTTAATAAACCAATTCATCCCCCCCCCCTCTTGATTTTTTTCCTTAAACGCAAACATTCCCCTGCGCGATTCTAACAAGTGGTATCAGAGCTTGCTTTGATAGTCATTCAAATTTTGAAAATGGCCGAACAAAATCAAACTTTTGCCGAGGGTGTTCTATCAATAGACCCCCACTTTTTGCGGGGCAAAATTATCCTTTTTGGAAAGTAAGAATGCAAATATTTTTGGAGTCTGTTGATAGAGGTGTTTGGAATGCAATTTTAAACGGTCCTTTTATTCCAAAGATTACTGAAAATGGAGAAGAGGTTCCAAAACCATTTTCTAGATGGTCGGCTGAAGAAAATAGAAAAGCCCAATATGATGTTAGGGCTAGAAATATAATTTCATCTGCTTTAACCCTTGATGAGTTTTACAGAATATTCGTTTGCAAGAGTGCTCAAGAAATGTGGGAAATGCTAAGAGTAACCCACGAAGGTACCGATGACATTAAAAGAGCAAGAAAGAACTCACTAATTCAAGAATATGAGATGTTCCGGATGCAACAAGGAGAAACGATTTTTGAAGTTCAAAAGCGTTTCACACATATTGTGAACCATCTCATTGGGTTAGGTAAGATTTTTGATATTGATGAGTTAAATGTAAAAATTCTCAAATCTTTGGATAGGAAATGACAACCAAAGGTGACGACCATCACAGAGTCACAAAATCTTGCTACCATGTCTATGGCGGCGCTTTTTGGAAAGCTAAGAGAACATGAACTTGAACTCGGAAGGCTAAATGATGAAGAAGGCCAACACCAAAAGAGGAACCTTGCCTTCAAAACTGAAATTTCCAAGAGTAAGAACAAGAAGGAGGAAGAAGACTCGGAAAATGAAGATGATGAAAATTTGAGTCTCATGATAAAGAAATTTACAAAGTTCATGAAAGCCAAAGGGAAGCAACCCTTCAAAGGTAAGGGAAAGGTAAGAGAAAGTACTTCCTTAAATATTAAATGTTACGATTGTGGTGAAACAGGACATGTAAAAACCGATTGTCCAAAGAAGAAAAATGAAGATCATAAAGGCAAGAAATTTTTCAAAAAGAAAGCCTACATTGCTTGGGATGATAGTGACTCAAGTTCGGAGTCACGTGATTCGAAAATTGAAGCAAACATTTGCTTAATGGCAAATGACAACATCTCTTCCGACTTTGAGGTTAGTGATTCCTACTCTTCCTCAAGTGATGATGAAAATGATTATGACGCTTTACAAAATTCATATGAAGAATTATTTACTACTTTTAAAGACTTGAAAAATGAATATAAATCTGTGAAAAGGTGTTTGAATAAATCAGAACAAGAGGTAGAATCCTTGAAAACGAAAATTGCATGTTTAGAGGAAAAAGATAATAAAGAAATAGCATGTACATCATGTAAAGAGTATGAATATGATATTGATATACTTAGCCACTTGCTTGATAAAACTAAGAAAGAATTAAGTGATAGTTATAAGGATAAGGCTATTGTTCAAAATAGAGAAAACTATCATGTTCCATTGAAAAAGCCTAAAAATAAAAATAGAAGAGTATGGGTTGAAAAAGGAACTAAAACTTCAAAAGTTAAAAATGTATCATATTCAAAGATTACATCTAATACATGCTTTTATTGTATGAAACATGGTCATACTTCAAATAGGTGTAGAATTAAACATTTTGGTGTTCCTAAAGGAAAATATGTTTGGGTTCCTATAGTGAAATAAATTGATTGTCTCTAACCCCAAGGACCTAAAAGTTATGGGGACTTAAGATTATCATGTTCTTGTTTTGTAGGAAACTTCCAAATCCAAAAAGTTTATGTGGTATCTTGAAAGTGGATGTTCAAAACATATAACCGGAGACAAAACAAAATTTGTGAGTTTCAAAGCTAAAGAACAAGGATATGTAACCTATGAGGATAACAACAAAGGAAGAATACTTGGAATCAGAAACATTAGTGGTGCAAATACCTTGGAGATAAAGGATGTGCTTCTTGTTGATGGGCTAAAGCATAATCTCCTAAGTATAAGTAAACTTTGTGATAAAGGATTCAAGGTAATTTTTGAAAGTAAGTTTTGCACCATTCATTTGAAGGATTCCGAAAATATAGCATTAAAAGGAATTAGGCATAATAATATCTATTTGATTGATTTGGATTGTGTACCTAACACTAGTATAACATGCTTAGTTGCTAAGGAAGAAAATTCATGGTTATGGCATAAGAGAGCGGCTCATATAAACATGCATCAATTAAACAAACTAATATCAATGGACTTAGTTGTTGGTTTGCCTAAATTAAAATTTGAAAAAGATAGATTATGTGATGCATGTCAAAAAGGTAAACAAGTGAAATCATCCTTTAAATCTAAGAACGTTATTTCCACATCAAAACCTTTAGAACTTTTACATTTAGATTTATTTGGTCCATCTAGGATAAAAATTTTTGGTGGAAATTACTATGTTCTTGTAATTGTTGATGATTTTTCTATATATACTTGGACATTTTTTTTAACATTAAAAAGTGAAGCTTTTAAAGTCTTTAGGAAGTTTGTCAAGCAAATTCAAAATGAGAAAGTCTTAAGAATTAAGGTGTTAAGAAGTGACCATGGTGGAGAATTTCAAAATGAATGCTTTGAAAATTATTGAGGAAAATGGCATTTTGCATAATTTTTCTACACCTAGGACTCCCCAACAAAATGTTGTAGTAGAAAGGAAAAATAAGTCACTAGAGGAACTTTCTAGAACAATGTTAAATGAATCAAATGTTCCTAAGTATTTTTGGGTTGATGCTATAAGTACTACAAGTTATGTATTAAATAGGATGCTTATTAGGCCAATTATAAAATCAACTCCTTATGAATTATTAAATGGTAGGAAACCTAATGTTGCTCATTTAAAAATATTTGGATGTAAATGCTTTGTTTTAAATAATGGAAAAGATAGATTGGATGTAAATTGGCCGCCAACTATTGGCCAGACCATCAAAGAAAGAAGAACGCATGTTGTTGCATCTCATTGTATGGGTTATGTGTCCTTGAGCAACCAATCATGCACAATGTTCATCTATTGATCTTCGCATTATTCATGTCATCATGAATAATGAGCCAATTGATTGGGGTAGTCTTGTCACTATGACCATGCTTAAAGCTAAGCGTCATCCAACCTTTAAACTCCCATATGCTCTTCTTATTTCTCATATCTCAGAATACAAGGGAGTAAATGTTGAAGGAAAGCAAAAGGCCTGGACATTAAATTCAAATAGAATGCTAGACGGCACGCTCACTCAGCTACAGATGGTGAACGTTGTTAGAATCACGCAGCGGACTGTTTGCATATCCGAACAAAAACCAAGAGGGAGGTGAATTATTTTCTTAGCAAAAATTAGGGTTTTAAAATTTTTCCCAAATTTTACCGATTAAAATGTTGTGTAAACGTAAATAGAGTAAGGATAGAGTCTTATACAGAAGATTTATACTGGTTTGGATCAAAAGACCCTACGTCCAGTTGCTAATCACTCAAACAGAGGATTAACGCTGTCACTATAATCAAGTTTTACAAACAGATAACAATTAAAAAGATAAGGTAACGAAAACACCTTTCTTGAGTCACACAAGAGATGAAGAACAACTTTCCCTAGAGACGGCACAACACATAATCCACCAAGAAAACCCACTTAGTGATTCTTATCGCTTCTAGCCCACACTAGGTTCCAAAAGCCCCTTTTTCCTCCAACAAACAGTTCTCTGGCAGTCATAGCTCTCAACTTTTGTTTGAAAAAGGTTGTTGCGTTTGCAGAGAGCCTTAGAGAACCTTAAGTAGACGGATTAGGGTTTGGGAATTGGGAATTTTTGAAACCTGGTGAATTGGGACTAGGGTTTTCGAAACTTGGTCCAATTTTGAAATTCAAAATACATATCTGACTGAAATAATCGAATATCTTGAGTGTTAATCGATTATTACAGAGCCAAAATCACCAGGAACCTGTAACCACGCCATTTAATCGATTATTTAGGCTATTAATCGATTAACATCCCTGTTAATCGATTATTTCAGCTGTTAATCAATTATTCCAGAGAGCTGATACAGAAAATGGTTTTTCTCTCTGAAATAATCGATTATCCTGTCTTTTAATCGATTAAACCAGTGTGTTTTTGATAAAAATGAGTTTTTGAAGCTTCTAAAGAGTAGACTATGTGCTGGCTATCTTAGACTCTAATATTACAAACACAAAAATCATCAAAATAGAGTTATTACACAAGAATACAAGTCTTCAACTCTCTAAGTCCATTGTTCTTGACTCATCATCAAAATCAACAAGCTTCATGTCCATGTAAGTTCAACATTCATGTCCTTGTATGTTTCAACAATCTCCCCCTTTTTTATGATGATCAAAATTTTCTTTTTAAAGCCCTGTAATAACCTGTTTTATCTGTCACACTAACAAAAACATTAAACATACCAGATAATATTTAAATTCAATCATAAGAGGCTTTAAATATTTCTCCCTCTATTTTGATTATGATCAAAAAATTAAGAGCTCCCCCTCAAAATATGCATAATTTGGAAATAACTCCCCCTCAAACAAAGAAAAAATACATATTTTATTTCATAAATGAAAATAATTTACAAAACAAGAAGATATGAAAACAATATTAAAACTCTTCACTATCGCTATTAAAGTGAGCATCAAATTTATTCTCTAAGTGACACACTTTATCATCTACATCAGAGATAGGCGAATGATTTCCTCATGTCGTACTCCAGAGAGAGTGAAGAATGCCTGAATCCTCTGGTTCATATCAAATGATATGTCTTCCACAGATTGACGGGTTTCAAGAGGAGTAGAAGATGTTCTAGCATTATGAATCTGTTCAGAGGGAAACTCAGCAGCAGGAGGCATTTCTTCGTCAGAATCTTCATCATCTGCATCTATGTTCGGAACGTCATCCTTGTGAACATAAATATTATTGACACGCACCATTTGAAGTTGGTTTAATGTGCTATCCAGCATTCAGTTTAAGTTTGTCATTCATACCGTTTGTTCCCCTTCAACATTCACTCCTTTGTACTCTAGAATGCGAGAGATAAGGAGAGCATAGGGAATTTTGAAAGTAGGATGACGTTTGGCCTTCAGCATAGTCATTGTGACAAGGCTTCCCCAATCTATTGGCTCATTATTCATTATTGCATGAATAATGCGAAGATCTATTGAAGAGCATTGGGCATGGTTGGTTGCCTGGGGACATAAGATCTAGACGAGTAGATGCAGGAGTAGGCGTTCCTCCTTCTTTAATGGTCCGACTAGAAGAAGACGCCCAATCTCCATGAAAGGGTTGCGGAGAAAAGAATGGTAAGCCATGATCCTGCCAAAGTCATCTAACTCCGCAAAAATGTTAATAACATCATCTCTTATAGGAAAATGTGCAACGTTTTCCCATATATCATCATCAAGAATAATGGTTACCCCCTTTACACGAGAGGTAGCTACTTGATCTCTAAATTTAAAGCGAGAGTAAAATACCCTAACTAAGTCAGGATAGTATGTACCTAGCATTTGGATAAAAGGGAGAACACCTTGAATTTCAAGAAGATTAGGAAAATTAAATCCCATATTGATGAATTGATCACCAATAAGGAATTTTGAAGTAATGATACCTCGTTCCTTCCAAAAAGTGAGAAATTCCTGTCGGCCCTCATCATCTGAGATCCATCCTTCGACAAAATTCGGATGGGGATGAGAGGCAGGAGCGGATCTTCTTCTTGTGGGAATTTTAGCACGAGAAGATGAGGTCATTTTAGGATTAGAAGAATAACAAGAGAGTTTAGGAGAAGGCAAGAAGGCTTGAATGATGCTAGAATGCTTGGATTCAAGAGTTTGAGGTGTGGAGAAGTGAAATGAAGGCTTCCTATTTATAAACAACATATCTAACGGTCATTTGGGAGTGCATATGGGCCAAAAGAGCCGTTGGAAACGACTAGTAAACAAAAACTATCAGGTTTAATCGATTAAATCTTGAAATAATCGATTAAACCAGTAACAGACCCATTTAATTGATTAAATCAAGCTGTTAATCGATTAAAGTTGTAGTTAATCGATTATTTGATGAAATAATCGATTAATCCAGTGAGTAACTTCAGATTTTGGACATCTTAGGTGCAAATAATCGATTATAACTTCAAATAATCGATTATTCCAGAGAGTTCATCAAATTTTTGAGGTTTAGACACATGATAATCTATTAATACCCTACATAATTGATTATAACATTACATTTATACAAAAACTGTTTAATCATGCACAATTTAAGCAATGTCTAATATTCATAAGTCTCTTCTAAGATCATAGAATCTATCCTTGGGAAGAGGCTTAGTAAAAATATCCGCTAATTGATGCTTTGTATCAACATACTCAATTTTACAGTTTCCTTTACTTATATGATCTCTTAAGAAATGATGTCTAATTTTTATATGTTTAGTCCTAGAGTGCATTTCTGGATTCTTAGTAAGATTGATTGCACTTGTATTATCACACATCAAAGGAATATCATTTAGAAATATACTATAATCTTCTAGTTGTTGCTTCATCCATAAAATTTGAGCACAACAATTACTAGCAGTAATATATTCAGCTTCAGTAGTGGATAAAGCAACGCATGCTTGTTTCTTAGAATGCCAAGACACTAATGATGATCCTAACAAATGACATGTTCCACTAATACTCTTTCTATCTATTTTACATCCACCATAATCGAATAGCCTATAACTAGAGTAATACAAACAGTTCCTTATTTTAAAACTTAGGAGTAAGACTTTGGACAGTGAAATCGGATACCATAAACATAAAACACTGCGTGAACCTATCATACCTCTATACATAGATTGATTAATTTCTAAACCTGATTCATCCTTGTCTAAATAGCATGAAGTTCCTATAGGTGTGTTAGCTTCCTTTAAAGTGTCCATTCCAAACTTTTTGAGAATCTCTTTGCAGTATTTGGTTTGAGAGACAAAAATGCCATCTTTAAGTTGCTTGATTTGAAGTCCAAGGAAGAAAGTTAATTCTCCCATCATAGACATTTCAAATTCTCCCTGCATTATCTTAGCAAATTCTATACACAAAGAATTATCAGTTGATCCAAAAATGATATCATCAACATATACTTGAACCAATAAGGTATGTTCTTTTACTTTCTTTATAAACAAAGTAGAATCAATTTTTCCTCTAGAAAAATCATTTGAAGTTAGAAAACTAATTAATCTTTCATACCAAGACCTAGGAGCTTGTTTCAAACCATATAATGCTTTCTTCAATTTAAAAATATGATTAGGATAACTAAAATCTTCAAATCCAGGGGGTTGCTCCACATATACTTCTTCTTTAATAAACCCATTCAAAAATGCACTTTTAACATCCATTTGATATAATTTAAATTTCATCAATGATGCATAGGGAAGAAGTAGGCGTATAGCCTCTAACCTGGCAACAGGAGCATAAGTTTCATCATAATCAATACCTTCCTCCTGACAGTAACCTTTGACAACAAGTCTGGCTTTATTCTTTGTTATATTTTCATCTTCATCAAGTTTGTTTCTAAATACCCATTTAGTTCCAATTACTTGATGTGATTCTTCTCTTGGAATTAATTCCCAGACTTGATTCCTTTCAAATTGATTAAGTTCCTCTTACATTGCTATGCACCATTGGTCATCTTTAAGCATTTCCTCAACATTTTTGGGTTCTATCTGTGACACAAAAGCTACAGACATGCAGAAATTAGTCATATTTCTATTTCTTACCCCTTTTGAGATATCACCAATAATTTTGTCCATTGAAAGTCCTTTTAGTGATTGTCATTCTTTAGCTAATTCAGTTGGTTGAGAAGACTCATTCTCATTCAAATACAATTCTTCAAGAGCCTCTCTTATGTACTCATCATCACCTGCAAGTTCTTTATTTGACTCAAGAGGATTTCCCCCAAGGTCTACAATTTCATCAAAAGTAACATGTATAGATTCTTCAACATTTAAATTTCTTCTATTAAACACTCTATATGCTTTGCTAGTTAGTGAATAACCTAAGAAAATGCCCTCATCGGCTTTTGAGTCAAATTTTTCTAAGTTGTCCTTTCCATTATTTAACACAAAGCATTTACATCCAAATATTTTCAAATGAGCAACATTAGGCTTTCTACCATTTAATAATTCATAAGGAGTTGATTTTATAATTGGCCTAATAAGCAGCCTATTTAAAACATAACATGCAGTACTCACAGCATCAACCCAAAAATATTTAGGAACATTTGATTCATTTAACATTGTTCTAGCAAGTTCCTCTAGTGACCTATTTTTCCTTTCTACTACATCATTTTGTTAGGGAGTCCTAGGTGCAGAAAAATTATGCAATATTCCATTTTTCTCACAATAATTTTCAAACCTTTCATTTTGAAACTCACCACCATGGTCACTTCTTAAAACTTTAATTCTTAAGTCTTTCTCATTTTGAATTTGCTTTGCAAACTTCCTAAAGACCTTAAAAGCTTCACTTTTCAATGTTAAGAAAAATGTCAAAGTATATCTAAAAAAGTCATCAACAATCACAAGAGCATAATAATTTCCACCAAAACTTTTTATCCTAAAAGGACCAAATAAATCTAAATGTAATAATAATTCTAAAGGTTTTGATGTGGAAATAACATTCTTTGATTTAAATGACGATTTTACTTGTTTACCTTTTTGACATGCATCACATAATCTATCTTTTTAAAATTTTAACTTAGGCAAACCAACAAATAAGTCTTTTGATATCAATTTGTTTAAATGATGCATATTTATATGAGTCGCTCTCTTATACCATAACCATGGGTTCTCTTCCTTAGCAACTAAGCATGTTATACTAGTATCATGTATACAATCCAAATCAATCAAATATATATTATTATGCCTAATGTCTTTCAATGCTACATTTTCGAAATCTATCAAATGTATGGTACAAAACTTACTTTCAAAGATTACCTTGAATCCTTTGTTACAAAGTTGACTTATGTTTAGGAGATTATGCTTTAGCCCATCAACAAGAAGCACATCCTTAATCTCCAAAGTGTTTTCAACACCTATATTTCCAATTCCAAGAATCTTTCCTTTGTTGTTGTCCCCATAAGTTGCATATCCTTGTTTTTTAGCTTTGAAACTCACAAATTTCGTTTTGTTTCCGGTCATATGTTTAGAGCATCCACTATCAAGATACCACATAGACTTCTTTATTTTGGAAGTTTCCTACAAAATAAGAACATAGTAAACTTAGGTCCCCATAACTTTTGGGTCCTTGGGGTTAGAGACAAACAATTCATTTACTAAAGGAACCCAAATATATTTTCCTTTAGGAACACCAAAATGTTTAATTTTACATCTATTTGAAGTATGACCATGTTTCATACAATAAAAACATGCTTTAGATGTAGTTTTTGAATTTGATACATTTCTAACTATAGACGCTTTAGTTCCTTTTTCAACCCATACTCTTCTATTTTTAATTTTAGGATTTTTCAAAGGAACATGATGGTTTACTCTATTTTGAGCAATAACAAGTTTTGCCTTTTTATTATTACTTAATTCCTTCTCGACTTTATCAAGCAAATGATTAAGTATATCAATGTCATATTCATACTCTTTACATGATGCACATGCTATATTCTTATCATCTTTTTCATCTATACATACAATTTTCGTTTCTAAGGTTTCCTTTTCCTCTAAACATGCAATTTTTGTTTTTAAGGACTCCACTTCCTTTTCGGATCTATTCAAACTCTTTTTCACAACTTTGTATTCATTTTTCAAGTCCTTAAAAACATTAAACAATTCTTCATAAGCATTTTGTAATTCATCAAAATTATTTTCATCATCACTTGAAGATGAGTCGGAATCACTTACCTTAAAATCGGAAGATATATTGTCATTTGTCATTAAGTAAATATTAGCTTCTATTTCTGAATCACTTGACTCCAAACTCGAATCACTATTGTCCCAAGCCATGTAGGCTTTCTTCTTGAAGAACTTTTTGCCTTTGTTATCTTCATTTTTCTTGTTTGGACATTCGGTCTTCACATGTCTTGTTTCACCACAACCATAGCATTTGATATTTAAGGAAGTATTTCCTCTTACCTTTCCCTTACCTTTGAATGGATGCCTTTCTTTGGCTTTCATGAATTTGGTAAATTTCTTAATCATGAGACTCAATTCTTCTTCATCATTCTCCGAGTCTTCTTCTTCCTTTTTACTCTTACCTTTGGAAATTTCATTTTTGAAGGCTAAGTTCCTCTTTTGGTGTTGACCTTCTTCATCATTTAGCCTTCCTAGTTCTAGCTCATGCTCTCTCAACTTTCCAAAGAGCACCGCCATAGACATTGTGGCAAGGTTTTGTGACTCCGAGATGGCCGTCACTTTAGGTTGTCATTTCCTATCCAAAGATTTCAAGATTTTTACATTTAATTTATCAACATCAAAAATTTTACCTAACCCGGTGAGATGGTTCACAATGTGTGTGAAACGCTTTTGAACGTCAAATATCGTTTTTCCTTGTTGCATTCGGAACATCTCATATTCTTGGATTAGAGAATTTTTTCGTGCTCTCTTAACGTCGTTAGTACCTTCGTGGGTCACTCTCAACATTTCCCACATCTCTTGAGCACTTTTACAAACGGAGATCATGTAAAACTCATCAAGGGTTAATGCAGATGAAATTATATTTCTAGCCCTAACATCAAATTGAACTTTTCTATTTTCCTCTGCCGTCCATCTAGAAAATGGTTTTGGAACATCTACTCCGTTTTCAGAAACTTTTAGAATATAGGGACCGTTTAAAATATCGTCTCAAACACCTCTATCAACAGACTCTAAAAAGATTTGCATTCTAACTTTCCAAAAGGGATAATTTTAACCCGTAAAAAGTGGGGGTCTATTGATAGAAGCACCCTCGGCAAACGTTTGATTTTGTCCAGCCATTTTCAAATAATTGAATGACTATCAAAGCAAGATCTGATACCACTTGTTAGAATCGCACAACGGAATGTTTACGTATCCAGACAAAACCAAGAGGGGGTGAATTGGTTTCTTAACAAAAATTAGGGTTGTAAAATTTTCCCCAAATTTTACCGATTAAAATGCTGTGTAAACATAAATATAGTAAGGATAGAGTCTTACACAGAAGATTTATACTGGTTCGGATCAAAAGACCCTACGTCCAGTTGCTAATCACTCAAACAGAGGATTAACGTTGTCACTATAATCAAGTTTTACAAACAGATAACAATTGAAAAGATAAGGTAACGAAAACACCTCTCTTGAGTCACACAAGAGATGAAGAACAACTTTCCCTAGAGACGGCACAACACACAATCCACCAAGAAAACTCACTTAGTGATTCTTATCGCTTCTAGCCCACACTAGGTTCCAAAAGCCCCTTTTTCCTCCAACAAACAGTTCTTTGGCAGTCACAGCTCTCAACTTTTGTTTGAAAAAGGTTGTTGCGTTTGCAGAGAGCCTTAGAGAACCTTAAGTAGATGGATTAGGGTTTGGGAATTGGGAATTTTCGAAACCTGGTCAATTGGGACTAGGGTTTTCGAAACTTGGTCCAATTTTGAAATTCAAAATACATATCTGACTGAAATAATTGATTATCTTGAGTGTTAATCGATTATTACAGAGCCAAAATGACCAGGAACCCGTAACCCCGCCAGTTAATCGATTATTTAGGCTGTTAATCAATTAACAACCCTATTAATCGATTATTTCAACTATTAATCGATTATTCCAGAGAGCTGATACAAAAAATGATTTTTCTCTTTGTAATAATCGATTATCCTGTCTTTTAATCGATTAAACCAATGCGTTTTTTATAAAAATGAGTTTTTGAAGCTTCTAAAGAGTAGACTATGTGCTGGCTATCTTAGACTCTAATATTACATACTCAAAATCATCAAAATAGAGTTATTACACAAGAATACAAGTCTTAAACTCTCTAAGTCCATTGTTTTTGACTCATCATCAAAATCAACAAGCTTCATGTCCATGTAAGTTCAACATTCATGTCCTTGTATGTTTCAACTGAACGTAAACGGAATTTACGTTCAAAAAGATGATGCTCCTCACATGGCTAACATGGTTCAAGATTCTCATGATGAGGACATGCCTACTGCTGAAATGCCTGCTGAAAACATTCATACTGCTGGGACATCATCTGCTCATCCTACATCCCGTCCGTCTATGGAAGATATGTTGTTTGATATGAATCAAAGAATGCAAGATTTTTTCACTATCTCTCAAGAACGGCATTAGGAAATCATTCGACGTATTTCGGATGTAGATGATAGAGTTTGTAACTTAGAAGATAGATTTGATGCCCAATTTAACAGTGATGAAAGTGAAGAGTTTTAATCTCTTCAACATATTTCTTGTTTGTAATTAATTTGATTTATGGAATAAAAATGGTATTTTTGCTTTGATTGAGGGGGAGCTATTTTCTATATTATGCACTTATTGAGGTGGAGCTTTCATTTTTTTGATCATATCAAAATAGGGGGAGAAATTATTTAAAGCCTCTTATGTTTATAAATTTTAAATTTTGTCTGGTATGTTTAATGTTTTTGTTAGTTGTGACAGATAAAACAGGTTATTACAAAGGGCTTTAAAGGAAATTTTGATCATCATCAAAAAGGGGGAGATTGTTGAACATACAAGGATATGAATGTTGAACATACAAGGATATGAAGCTTGTAGATTTTGATGATGATTCAAGAATAAAGGACTTAGAGATTTGAAGACTTGTAATCTTATGTAATAACTCTATTTTTATATTTTTCAGTCTATAATAATAGAGTCCAAGATAGCCAACACATAGATCACTCTTTAAAGGCTCTAAAAACTCATTTTTATCAAAAAAGTTACTGGAATAATCAATTAAACCACAGGATAATCGATTATTATAGAAAGAAAACCATTTTCAGTATATGCTCACTGGATTAATCGATTAAATGGCTATTAATCGATTATCTGGCCTTGTATTGCATTTCTGCGAGAATGGCTCTAGAATAATCGATTAACACTTAAGATAATCGATTATTTGGGTCTGTTATGTGTTTTGAAATTCAAAATTGGACCAAGTTTCGAAAACCCTATTCCCAATTCATCAATTTTCGAAAATTCCCAATTCCCAAACCCTATTCTCTCTACTTAAGGTTCTCTAAGGCTCTCTGCAAATAGAACAAACATTTTTCATACAAAAGTTAAGAGTTGTGACTGCTAGAGAACTTCTGTAGGGAAGAAAAAGAGGCTTTTGAAAACCTAGTGTGGGCTAGAAGCGATAAGAATCACTGAGTGGGTTTCTTGGTGGATTGTGTGTTGTGCCGTCTCTGGGAAAAACTATTCTTCATCCTTTGTGGATTCAAAGGAGGTGTTCATCTCTTGTGTGACTAAAGAGAGGTGTTTTCTTTACCTTATCTTTTCAATTTGTAATCTGTTTGTAAATTGTGATTATAGTGACAGCGTTAATCCTCTGTTTGAGTGATTAGCAACTGGACGTAGGGTCTTTCGATCCGAACCAGTATAAATCAACTGTGTAATCTTCTATCCCTTGTCTATTTACTTTACACAGCATTTAAATCGGTGAAATTTGGGAAAATTTTAAAACCCTAATTTTATTTTAAGAAACCAATTCACCGCCCTTCTTGGTTTTTGTCCGTAAACGTAAACATTCTATTGCACGATTCTAACAGACCTGATATTATGCACTATGTTTGTGTGTGTGCTAGATTTCAAGCATGTCCAAAAGAATCTCATTTAACTGCAGTAAAACGAATCTTAAAATATTTAAAAGCAATTACAGGATTTGGATTATGGTATCCATCTGAAGCTTCTCCTACTTTAATAGGATATTCTGATGCTGATTATGGTGGATGTAAGATTGATAGAAAGAGTACTAGTGGAACATGTCATATGTTAGGATCATCTTTAGTATATTGACATTCTAAGAAACAAACATGTGTTGCTTTGTCCACAACTGAAGCTAAATATATTACAACTGGTAATTGCTGTGCACAAATCCTATGGATGAACCAACAACTAGAAGATTATAATATTTTCTAGATGATATTCCTTTGATGTGTGATAATACAAGTGCAATCAATCTTACTAAGAATCCAGTAATGCCCTCTAGAACTAAGCATATATATAGAGATTAGACATCATTTCTTAAGAGATCATATTAGTAAGGGAAATTGTAAAATTGAATATGTTGATACAAAGCATCAATTAGAAGATATTTTTACCAAACCTATTCCCAAAAATAGATTCTATGATCTCAGAAGAAACTTAGGAATATTAGAGATAATCTTAACTCTGCTTAACTAATCAATATTTACATTTTGTACTGTAATAATCGATTATATAGGGAATTAATCGATTATCCTGTGTCTATAACATTGAAAATTTGTTAATCTCTCTAAAATAATTGATTATCTTGGATAATAATTGATTGTTGAAGTTTAAACAAGTGAAATATGTGAAATCTTTCTGTAATAATCGATTATCTGGCTCAAAATTGTCCAAAACCAGTATTTTGCCACTGGAATAATCGATTATCCAGCCTAATAATCGATTATCTATGCACTTGAAGAAATAATCGATTATCAGAGGCTGATAATCGATTATCCTGTGACGTTGTAGGTTCACTAGCCGTTTGTAACGGCTATTTTGGCTCCAATTCTCCTCCAACTAGCTGTTTATGACCGTTAGGATGTTTCTATATATATAGGAAGGCTCCAATTCACATCTACACACCTCTAAACCTTGAATCAAAGCATTCTACAATCATTCAAGCTCTCTTGTCTCCTCAAAACCTTATTCTTCTCAAAAACTTGTTCATCTTCTTCTCTTTCTAATCTAAATGGCTTCATCATCTCGTAGTAAAATCCCAATAAGGAGAAGATTCGCTCCTACTTTTCATCCCTGTCCCAATTCAATTGAAGGGTGGATCTCCGATGATGAAGGAAGACAGGAATTCTTGACTTTCTGGAAAGAAAGGGGCATTATCACTCCCAAATATATTATTGGTGATCAATTCATCAATAGGGGTTTCAACTTCCCAAATCTCCTTGAGCAGCAAGGTGTCCTTCCATTCATAGAAATGCAAGGTACTTACTACCCAGATTTAGTTAGGGTCTTCTATTCACGCTTTAAATATAGAGATCATATCGCCACTTCTAGAGTCAAGGGTGTGACCATCATCCTTGATGATCATATCTAGGAAAATGTTGCTCATTTTCCTTTAAGGGAGGATGCTTCCAATGTTCTTGCGGATTTAGAAGATTTTAATAGAATTATGGCTTATCGCTCCTTTCTCCGCAACCTCTCTATGGAAATTGGCCGCCAACTTTTGGCCGGGCCTTTAAAGAAAGAAGAACGCCTTTTGCTGCATCTTCTTGTCTGGATTTTATGTCCTCGAGCTACCAACCATGCCCAATGTTCTTCTGCTGACCTTCACATTATTCATGCCATCATGAATAATGAGCCCTGTCGCCGCCGTCTCAAAAGAGAGATGGTCGGTCGGAGCGACGCGATGGTTTTTCGACTCTTCTCGCGTTTTTTTTTATTGGTGGTTACAACGTCCTTAGGTTGTCCGATAACCGGGCTAACCTAGAGACGAGGTTTTCGAAAAGTGTCCTTGAGTTGTCCGACAACCGGGCTAACCCAAGGACTTATTTTTGGGTTCTATGGAGTCGCCACCGATATTTTTACCGTAAACATCGGAAAAGGGGTTTTGAAAAGGCGTTGGTTTTCGAAAACCAACTTTGGTCATTAGAACCAGAGTTGGGTAAGGGAGTTAGTTACGTGTAAAGGGAGTATTAGTCCCTTTACGACGCCCCTTTCGGGTTCCCTATGATAGGCCGGCTATTTGCGAATAATTAAACTTGGAAAATTGCGCTTTTACCCTTTTATTATGCGGTATTTAAATATGTGACTACATTGCCCTAACTTTTATTGCATAATTTAAATAGCAGTAATTTAAAAAGAGAATGAGGATATGCACCTCCAAAGCAAGCTTTATAACAAAAAGAGAGGGTGCGTTTTGGCAACCCTTCACTCTACAACTCTCAGAAACTCCGGTAATGCCTCGGAGGGATTCTAAAGAAGATTTAGGACACTCTGTATATGCCTAAAGACACTCAGAAGCTCCGGAAATGCCTCGGAGGGATTCTTAGAGAGAGAAATTCTAGAGAGAAGGGAGAGCTCTTGCTTTTTCTGTGTGGAAATGAGGGGGGGAGAGCCCCTATTTATAGTTTTTCGCGCTGTCAGGGTCCAAACCGCCGTTCTCGCCTGACAGGGTCGAGACCGCCATCTCGTAATTCGAGACCGCCATCTCGCTCATGTCACGGGGTCGAGACCGCCGTCTGGAAAATCCAGACCGCCGTCTCGACTTGGCGAGAATCGAGACCGCCGTCTGGAAAACCCAGACCGCCGTCTCGTTTTTGCGAGTGTCGAGACCGCCGTCTGGAAAGTCGAGATGACAGTCTCGTCCTAGCGCTGAAACGAGACGGCGGTCTAGTATTCCCAGACGGCGGTCTCGTCCCTTCAAGGCGAGAAACTTTATTTTGGGCCAAAAAACCTTCCTATCTTGGTACGGGAGCCTAATAGTCTCTCCTAGTGGCTTGTTAAGCTCCGACCGTCTTCAAATAGGAAGCTTTCTGACTTTATTTGGAGGTCGGGCAAGATTTGGGGTCTACAGCTGCCCCCCCTTTACCTGACTAGTCAACTGTTGGCCTGTTGTGCCAGACAGATTGACAGGAAGGTAAAGGAGTTGACCCTCTTGCCCGACTACCCTTCGGACGTCCCGTCTTGTGGCGGATGATCCTCTGGGGAGATGTTGTGCTTGTGCGCCTCTAGGATACTACTCTTGACGTAGCCGATCCCTTTGGTTGACACGTGGTAGAACCTCCGGATACTACTCTGAACGTAGCCGATCCTTCGGTTGATGAGTGGTAGAACCTCCGGATACTACTCTGGATGTAGCCGATCCTTCGGTTGATGAGTGGTAGAACCTCCGGATACTACTCTAGACGTAGCCGATCCTTCGGTTGATGAGTGGTAGAACCTCCGGATACTACTCTGGACGTAGCCGATCCTTCGGTTGATGAGTATAAACCCCCCATCAGGCTGGTACGGTCCGTTGTGTGGGACCGGATGGGTATGAACCCCCCATCAGGGTGGTAATGGCGGCTTACAGTTCAGGTGGCCCATGCGCCGAGCGGGCGCTTTTTATGTGCTGGTTGATAGGTATAAACCCCCTATCAGGCTGGTACAGTCCCGTCGCGAAGGACTGGTGGTGGTGGCGGCTTACTGCTCGGGTGGCTCATGCGCCGGGTGTTGAGATACTTTCTTTTGTCTTTTGTTTTTTCTGAGAGTGGTCATCCGGTCTGTGCCGGGGACTTTGTTGGTGTTCATCTAGCTTGTTGGTTGCTGGGGATTCTTTGATTTTGATTTTTTGGTAGTAATCATCCGACTTTGTTGGTTGTCGGGGATTTTTGATGAGTGCCTCTTATGTAGGCAGGAATCCTCTAGGGATTTGTTGATCTTGGTGATGCCTCTTGAGTAGGCGAATATCCCTTGAGTTTCTGGTAATGCCTCTGAGTAGGCAGATGCTTCATCGGAAGTGAAGACTTTTGGCTGCATTTTGTTTTGCCTCTGACTAGGCTGATATTCCCTTATGGGGATGCTGGCTCTTACTTGCCAGGTCTTGCCTATGCGTAGGCAAATGACATTCTGAGGATGAACCTGAAGTTTTGCCCGGTTTCTCAAATAAAGATAAAAGAGATCACCCATAACAAGACAAAGCTCGTCTGACATTACAAATAAGAGCCAAGGAGACTTCCTATATGAAGATAAAGCTTCAACAGACATCTATCGGCATCAACTGACGTCCAAAACGAAAGGAAAGCTTCCGAGTCCCGAAACCGAACTGGCGTAACAAGTCGAGACGGTCGTCCCAAAGTTGGGACGGCCGTCCCAACCTGCCCCA
>OY731408.1:29594174-29641245 GCA_963425845.1 Sphenostylis stenocarpa
ATGTAGGAAGTCTCCTTGTCTCTTATTTGTAATGCTAGACGAGCTTTATCTTGTTACGGGTGATCTCTTTTATCTTTATTTGAGAGACCGGGCAAAATTAGGGGTCTACATTCCTTTATTCTTAGGAGCATTGCCTTATAGCTCCTGGGGGTGTAGATTCTTTCACTTCTAATTTTGCCCCCGAATGTTGGCTATGCTGGAGATATCTTCATTAATGGAAGATGTTTTTGCGTATCTCCATGGTGCAACCTTTTTTTGATGTATAGGGTGAACGAATGTAACGACATCCTTGCCCCCTCTTCCTTATTGACTTGGATATCCAATGGTTGAGGCTTATTATCCTTCTTAGGCGGATCAACCGTTGGAGAGAACTTGACGACGAAAGGTTTGCTCTTCATCTTATTCTGATTCATGGAAAGCACATCGACTAATCCTTTCTTTTTATTATCTTATTATTATTAAAGTGAGAATGAATGCAATTTATGAATGCAATTCATGAATGCAGTAGACGGTTGAGATGATGAAAACAAACAATTTTTATTTATTTCATCTAGACAGTGTACATTCCTCAATGCAATGTTTTGAAGTGCATTTTTTTTGAAAGCGGAGAAGCATAAATGAACCCATAGGCGGGTAAATATTTCTATTTATTTTCTCTCTTTTTTTTGTGCATGGCATGCGAATGCCCTACCCTCTTTTCATGGTATTGAGGAATGTTCACTTTCTTCAATTGTCTATTGTTAGATGCATGAGGATGAAGCTTGGTGGATGCATGTATGCAAGTGTTTGTTTTTTTCCTAAACATTATCATGTTTTATTTTCTAACATGATGTATGATAGTGTTTTGGGATTTTGTTTTTTTGTTTGTATGCGGATGAGGGCATGAAGAATACCAGCCGCTTTCTAGAATGCAAAAAAATTTTTATTGTTTAAAAGATGGATATTCCTTAAGACAATGGCTTTAGATATCCTCCTTAAAGCTTATGCTTTGTGGGGTATCCTACCCTCCTTGGTGTAATGGTTTCTTTCTCATCACAGATTTGACAAGTATAATGGCAATCATCATCACTCCTTAGTACACTTGTCCCTTTCTTGTCGCGAAGGTCACAAGTGTGCTCGGGGCCTCTTTCGCCATTGTCTTAGGGAATATCTAGTGCTCCCTAGAATGAATGTATTTATGCATGCACCAATACAAAAGGGCAGTAGATGTTCAAAGTAGCATAACTTTTGACTGGGATGTCTGATTTAGATGCACAATATATCAAATCGAAGAGAAAAGGGTGAAGAACAAGGCTGCAAATTCCTGTAGGGGATTTGGCCCAGTAATTTTCCCAAAAAACGCCTCTAAGACTCATTTTTTGGAGGTTTATTAAAATGATGCGTATGCAGACTCTCCTTATTTCTTATGCATTTATTTTTTTCTCTTGGTTTTTCCACTTATGGCATGATGCAATATGAATGACACGACTTTGTCAACATTATTATTATAAATGTTTTGATTTTGTTATCATTATTTTGGATTTATATATTTTTATTTTTTATTTTTTATTTTTATAGCCTTTTATCTCTTCCGTCAGATCAGCGTGGCTACTTAGCTTACAAAGAACCCGAAACCAGGCTAGCTAAAAGGCAGATCGTCCGAGATAAAAATATGGCTTTATGCGAAAGAAATATTTAGCGTCCCTTATCTCTTCTCGTCGAACTCGCGTGGCTACTTAGCTTACAAAGAACCCGAAACCAGGCTAGCTAAAAGGCAGATCGTCCGAGATAAGGGTGTTTATTTGTAAAATATTTTTTGGAATTTTTTTGTTCTGTTGTTTGTTTATGCTATGCAACATACAAATGCAACAATCATATGCACACACAATTCAATCATCCCCGAACAGGCGAGATTCCGTTTTTATCACGAGGTAGGGTTCTCCTGCAGAAAAGTGTATTGGTTAGGGTATGTTCTAACTGTTCTCACCAGGCTAAGGCCCCCAAGGTGCCCCCATTATAGGGTCCCCACTCTCCAGCCATCCGACCATGCTCAACACTAAGGCCAGAGTCGGTCTTGTTGCCAAAAGAGGAAGGTTATCACCTTGAGTGGTGGTTTCCGATCACACTGGTGGGCACAAGGCCCTAACTGCAGCGAACCGTACCTGCCACCCACTCCCTATGGTTATCTCACTTGCCCCCGGGTATAGGAGGAACTGTAGTGTGCAAGGGACTTGTGTGAAATTTATATATCAAGCAATTGCGTAAGTATAAACAAACAACAGTTTATTGAAAGCCAAACAATAAAACATGTTATAATACAAGGCAGGGTAAAAGCGCTTATTTTCTTGGTTTAATTATTGTTAAGCCAGCCCATCACTAAATGGGATCAACTCTCTAGGCTTCCCCAGTGGAGTCGCCATCTGTCGCCGCCGTCTCAAAAGAGAGATGGTCGGTCGGAGCGACGCGATGGTTTTTCGACTCTTCTCGCGTTTTTTTTTATTGGTGGTTACAACGTCCTTAGGTTGTCCGATAACCGGGCTAACCTAGAGACGAGGTTTTCGAAAAGTGTCCTTGAGTTGTCCGACAACCGGGCTAACCCAAGGACTTATTTTTGGGTTCTATGGAGTCGCCACCGATATTTTTACCGTAAACATCGGAAAAGGGGTTTTGAAAAGGCGTTGGTTTTCGAAAACCAACTTTGGTCATTAGAACCAGAGTTGGGTAAGGGAGTTAGTTACGTGTAAAGGGAGTATTAGTCCCTTTACGACGCCCCTTTCGGGTTCCCTATGATAGGCCGACTATTTGCGAATAATTAAACTTGGAAAATTGCGCTTTTACCCTTTTATTATGCGGTATTTAAATATGTGACTACATTGCCCTAGCTTTTATTGCATAATTTAAATAGCAGTAATTTAAAAAGAGAATGAGGATATGCACCTCCAAAGCAAGCTTTATAACAAAAAAAGAGGGTGCGTTTTGGCAACCCTTCACTCTACAACTCTCAGAAACTCCGGTAATGCCTCGGAGGGATTCTAAAGAAGATTTAGGACACTCTGTATATGCCTAAAGACACTCAGAAGCTCCGGAAATGCCTCGGAGGGATTCTTAGAGAGAGAAATTCTAGAGAGAAGGGAGAGCTCTTGCTTTT
This sequence comes from Sphenostylis stenocarpa, assembly GCA_963425845.1. Lineage (NCBI taxonomy): Eukaryota > Viridiplantae > Streptophyta > Magnoliopsida > Fabales > Fabaceae > Sphenostylis > Sphenostylis stenocarpa. Next base: position 29,597,302 of record OY731408.1, read on the forward strand.
TCTGTGTGGAAATGAGGGGGGGAGAGCCCCTATTTATAGTTTTTCGCGCTGTCAGGGTCCAGACCGCCGTTCTCGCCTGACAGGGTCGAGACCGCCGTCTCGTAATTCGAGACCGCCATCTCGCTCATGTCACGGGGTCGAGACCGCCGTCTGGAAAATCCAGACCGCCGTCTCGACTTGGCGAGAATCGAGACCGCCGTCTGGAAAACCCAGACCGCCATCTCGATTTTGCGAGTGTCGAGACCGCCGTCTGGAAAGTCGAGACAACAGTCTCGTCCTAGCGCTGAAACGAGACGGCGGTCTGGTATTCCCAGACGGCGGTCTCGTCCCTTCAAGGCGAGAAACTTTATTTTGGGCCAAAAAACCTTCCTATCTTGGTACGGGAGCCTAATAGTCTCTCCTAGTGGCTTGTTAAGCTCCGGTCGTCTTCAAATAGGAAGCTTTCTGACTTTATTTGGAGGCCGGGCAAGATTTGGGGTCTACAAGCCCATTGACTGGCCAAGCTTAGTTACTTTAACAATGCTCAAGGAGAATCGTCACCCAACATTCAAGATTCCATACCCTCTCCTAATATCCAAAATTCTTGAATACACGGGCGTAAATGTTGAAGGAGAAAAATGGGCCTGGACCCTAAATTCTAACAGAATGCTAGACGGCACGCTCACTTAGCTACAGATGGTGAACGTAAACGGAATTTACGTTCATAAAGATGATGCTCTGCACATGGCCAACATGGTTCAAGTTTCTGAAATGCCTGCTGAAAACATTCATACTGCTGGGACGTCATCTGCTCATCCTACATCCCGCCCGTCTATGGAAGATATGCTATTTAATATGAATCAAAGAATGCAAGAGTTCTTCTCTATCTCTCAAGAACGACATCAGGAAATTATTCGGCGTATTTCAGATGTAGATGATAGGGTATGTAATTTAGAGGACAGATTTAATGCCCAATTTAACAGTGATGAAAGTGAAGAGTTTTAATCTCTTCAACATATTTCTTGTTTGTAATTAATTTGCTTTATGGAATAAAAATTTTCTTTTTGCTTTGATTGAGGGAGAGTTATTTTCTATATTATGCACTTATTGAGGGGGAGCTTTCATTTTTTTTCATAATCAAAATAGGGGGAGAAATTATTTAAAGCCTCTTATGTTTATTAATTTTAAAAGTTGTCTAGTATGTTTAATGTTTTTGTTAACTGTGACAGATAAAACAGGTTATTACAAAGGGCTTTAAAGGAAATTTTGATCATCATCAAAAAGGGGGAGATTGTTGAACATACAAGGATATAAAGCTTGTAGATTTTGATGATGATTCAAGAATAAAAGACTTAGAGATTTGAAGACTTGTAATCTTATGTAATGACTCTGTTTTTATGTTTTTGAGTCTGTAATATTAGAGTCCAAGATAGTTAGCACATAGACCATCCTTTAAAAGCTCTAAAAACTCATTTTTATCAAAATTACACTGTGATAATCAATTATCACTGTGATAATCAATTACATAGACGGCCGTCCATGGCCACTTTTTGCCCTGGACGGCCGTCCGCCATTCCTGGCCCGCTTCCCTATAAAAAGGGACCTCATTCCTCTGAATTTTCACACCTTTTCCACTCCTCCACTCTCTGGGAAGCCTCTTGGCACTTGAGGGTGACCCGAGCATTATTCCGGGGTTCGAGGGAGCTCTCCGATTTCCGTTAAAGTTGAAATCGGTTAAGGAAGTCTCTTTTTGAGGCATCCGACCCTCAATTGAGTGACTTTTTTAGTGTTTTATGGAGAGGAGTATACTTGTAAAGTGCGGGGACTGCCAAAAAGCGTCCTCACGTTTTAGAAGAGTTAATACAAAGCTCGCTTCGGAGGTTTCTTCTCTATTCTTTGTCTCTTTTACTGCTTTCTTTACCGCTTTCTTTATGTGCATTAGATAGTAGAGCCATTAGATATTTAAACTCTGTAAGTAGATCAAATAATGGGGTAAAAATGTAATCTCTTTAAGTATTTATTTCCCAAATTAGTCCATCATAGGGAACCCGAAAGGGGCGTTGTGGGGGTGCTAACACCTTCCCCGCACGTAACTAACTCCCTTACCCGACTCTGGTTGTAATGGCCAAAGTTGGTTTTTTATAAAATCAATGCCTTTTCTTTTTTTACCTTTTTTAGTGTTTAAGGTTAAAACACTAGTGGCGACTCCTCGAACCTATTCGAAAACCTCGCCCTTAGGTTTAGTCCGGTTATCGGACGACCTAAAGGCGTTGGACCATTTCTTTCAAAGAAAACGCGAGTCAATTAAAAACCATCGCGTCGCTCCGACCGCCTTTTCCGACGGCGGCGACAGATGGCGACTCCATTGGGGAAGCTAGAGAGTTGATCCCATTTAGTGATGGACTAGTTCAGGAAATAAAAACTAGAAATTACGCTTTTACCCTTTCTTACTTTTATAACATGCTTTACTATTTGGCCTTAATAATTGTTGTATGATTATTTTCTGCAATTGTCTGAAATGAAACTGTACACAACCTTTGCACACTACAGTCCCTCTATACCCGGGGGCAAGAGAGAATACACATAGGGAGTGGGTGGCAGGTACGGCCGACCATGGTATGTGCCATAGTGCTAGCAGGTCGTTGTCGGAAATCACCACTCAAGGTGATAACTTTCTTTTTCTTGGTTTAAGAACGTCGACACGGACATCCGTGCATGGTTTGAAGACTGGGAAATCGAAGGGTCCCTATAATGGGGGCACCTTGGGGGCTTGGCCTTGGTGAGAACAGTTAGAACCTACCTTTGCTTATGCACTTTTCTGCAGAAAACCCCTACCTCGTAATTAAACGCCACTCTATTCGCAGATGAGTGAATTGTTTGTGCATTTGTTTGTCGCATTTGTTTGTTGCATAGCATAATCATACAACAACAAAAAAAAATATATAATAAAAAATCTCCCAAAAAAATATTTTCACAATAAACCACTTTTATCTCGGACAGTCCGCCTCTTAGCTAGCCTAGTTTCAGGTTCATTGTAAGCTAAGTAGCCATGCAGTCTGACAGAAGAGATAAAAGGTTAAAAAATAATAATAATAAAATCAAAACATTTATAAAAAGAATTTTGACAAAGTCGTCTCATTCATATCGCATCATTTTATAAGCGGAATAACCAAAAGAGAAAATAAATACATAAGGAGGGTCTGCATACGTATCATTTTAATAAACCCTTGAAAAGTGGTCTTAGAAGCGTTGTTTGGGAAAATTACCGGGCCAAATCCCCTTCAGGAAATTGCAGCCTTAATCTTCACCCTTTTCTCTTCGTGCGTCCAAATCGGACATCCCAATCAAAAGTTATGCCATTTTGAACATTAGTCGCCCTTTTGAACTAATGCATGCATAAATACACTCATTCTATGAGGCATATCTATCCCACACCAATCATTCATAAAAACCCTAACTCATGTGCATTCTAGAAAGTGGCTGGTCTTTCTGTGATCCGAACCCGTGCACAAAAGGCTAAAGCAATGGAGCAACTAGAAGAGCAAAACCGTAAGCTCACCACCGAGCTTAACGTTATGAAAGAACAAATGGCGCAGTTGATGGAGTTAATGCGCCAGCAGAGCCTCCATAAGGGCGACACTCATGGTAATCGCGCCTCTCACCATGAGGAGAAAGAAGAAGAAGAGGCCCATATGCATTCTGAAGCAAGGGAGGTGCTCATCTAGCCCCCTGAAGTCTCCAAGCAACAACTCTCCGCTTTAGAAGAGAGGCTTAGGGCTATAGAGGGGCATAGCTTTGATGTGAAGGAGGTTGCTGATATGTGCCTTGTTGAGAATATCCGTTTCCCTCCAAAATTCAAGGTTCCAGACTTCCCAAAGTACATGGGAATGACTTGCCCCAGGAGTCATCTCATTATGTACTGCCGCAAGATGGCTCCCCATGCTAACAACGAAGAACTCCTAATACACTGCTTTCAGGAGAGCCTGGCCGATTCAGCTCTGAATTGGTACATGCAGTTAGAGAAGGGACGAGTTCAGAACTGGAAGCAGCTGGCAGACGCCTTTCTTCGCCGCTATAAGTACAACATCGATCTGACCCCCGATAGGTCAGATCTCCAAGCACTGAGCAAGAGAGGCGAAGAATCCTTTAAAGCGTATGCCCAACGATGGAGGGACTTGGCAGCCCAAGTGGAGCCTCCACTATGAGACAAGGAGACCGTGTCTATGTTCATCAACTCGTTGACCGGATCCTATTACGACAAAATGATAGGGAACACGTCAACCCTCTTCGCAGACGTGGTCACTATAGGCGAAAGGGTGGAACAGGGATTAAAAAGTGGAAGGATAGTGCAACCTTCCTCCTCTAACGCGTCATTCAAGAAAACTTTGGACAGGAAGAAAGAAGGGAGCGTAAATGTTATCAACCTCGGCACTCTTTCCTCTTCCTTGAAGACAGCCAGGCAATCCCAGAGGCAAGAGAAAAAGTTCTCTCCCATTCCAATTTCTTATGAGAATTTACTGTCCAAACTGGTGGAGGCCAAGCTCCTGGCATACGTCCTGCCAAGAAAGGTGGACCCACCTTACCCTGAGTGGTATGAGCCCAATGAGAAATGCGCTTACCACTCAGACGCTCCCGGGCATTCAGTAGAGAATTGTCGGGCCTTAAAATATAAGGTCCAAGATTTAATAGACGCCGGATGGGTCACCTTTGATGCTCCAACCCCCAACATAGAAGTCAAGCCTCTGTCGCAACCAGAGTGATAGGGTTGGATAGGAAGGACCAATTGTTAGGGTTATGTCTTTTTCTTTAAAAGCTTTCTTTGTATGTCTTGCGGTCCCAGCCCGTGGCTGTAAGATCATCGACTAAAAGGGCATCTTTGTACCCCTTTCTTTATTTTAATACACGAGGCATTTTTCATTCATATTCACATTTATTCTTTTCCCTCTTCTATTTATTATTCTTTCAAAATAATTGAATAATAGAATCTATACCTAAAACAGAACCCTTAAAACGATCATGTCTGTGATTGATGAATCTCTGGGGGATCTGAAAACCAAAGGCGAATGGGTCGAGTCCGACAGTGAGCAGGAGACCATTTCTCCGGACATGCAAAGATTGCTGGAAAGAGAATCTCGCTCCATACAGCCTTATCAGGAAGAGACAGAGATGGTCAATTTGGGACAAAAGGACGATAAGAAGGAAGTGAGTATCGGCACCCAAATCGATAGTGACATCAGGGAAGGGTTAATTCAGTTATTGAAAGAATACGCGGACATATTCGCTTGGTCTTACCATGACATGCCTGGACTCGACAAAAGCATAGTGGAGCATAAACTACCATTAAAAGAAGGTTTCCGGCCAATAAAGCAAAAGCTAAGAAGGATGAAACCCGATTGGTCCTTGAAAATTAAGGAGGAAGTACAAAAACAGCTAGATGTTAATTTCTTGATCGTGTCCAAATACCCTGAATGGCTGGCAAACATTGTGCCAGTCATGAAAAAGAATGGGAAAATCAGAATGTGTGTAGATTACAGGGATCTTAACTGAGCAAGTCCAAAGGACGATTTTCCCCTACCACACATTGACACGTTGGTGGATCACACCGCCACAAACACACTTTATTCCTTCATGGATGGATATGCGGGGTATAATCAGATTAAGCTAGCCGTCAAAGATAGAGAAAAAACTTCTTTCATCACACCGTGGGGAACCTTCTGTTACAGAGTCATGCCTTTTGGACTCAAGAACGCAGGGGCTACCTATCAAAGAGTCATGGTAACATTATTCCACGACATGATCCACAAAGAAATTGAAGTTTATGTGGACAACATGATTACCAAATCCAAGAACGAAATGGACCATATCCTCTATTTGAGGGAATTATTCGACCGACTCCGGAAGTATCAATTGAAGCTAAACCCGACCAAGTGTACATTTGGAGTACGGTCAGGTAAACTACTTGGGTTTATCGTCAGCAAAAAGGGAATAGAGGTAGACCCCGACAAAACAAAAGCAATTTTAGAGATGCCCCCACCAAAAACTGGAAAAGAGATCAGAGGATTTCTTGGCCGGATTAACTACATTGTAAGGTTCATCGCACAACTCACAGACAAATGCACACCCATTTTCAAACTGTTGCGTAAGAACCAACCAACCGTTTGGAATGAAAATTGTCAACAAGCTTTTGAGAAAATTAAGTTGTGTTTAACCAACCCACCGGTATTGGTGCCTCTCGTTGAAGGAAAACCTCTGATTCTTTATCTATCGGTACTCGATGAATCTACGGGATATGTGCTCGGTCAACAAGATGATACGGGGAAGAAAGAACAAGCCATATACTACCTCAGCAAGAAGTTCCTAGACTATGAGACCCGTTATACACCACTTGAAAAAACTTGTTGTGCATTGGTGTGGGCAACTCAACGTCTCAGGCAGTATATGACTAGGCATACAACCTGGTTGGTCTCCAAAATGGATCCAATCAAATATCTATTTGAAAAACCCGTCCTGACTGGGAAAATAGCTAGGTGGCAAGTACTCCTTTCGGAATTTGATATCGTCTATGTCACCAAAAAAGCTATCAAGGGTAGTCCCCTAGCAGACTACCTAGCACATGGATCAACGAACGAATATCAATCCCTACAAGACGATTTTCCAGACGAACACATCATGCATATCCAACATGATGTACCCAAAGACGATGTATGGACTATGTTCTTCGACGGAGCCTCAAACATGCTTGGACATGGGATAGGGGCTGTTTTAATATCCCCTGAAAAGAAGTATATCCCGGTGACGGCCAGGTTAAATTTCAATTGCACCAATAACATGGCTGAAGTATGAAGCCTGCGCCCTAGGATTTCAAGCAGCTCTAGATCATGGGGTGACCAAGCTCAAATTTTTCGGTGACTCATCCCTTGTCATCTACCAATTAAAAGGGGAATGGGAAACCAGAAATTCTAAATTAATTCCATATCTAGAGTACATCCGAAATATGGTTTCAAGGATGGCAGACGTCACTTTCAAGTATATCCCTCGGGAAGACAATCAGTTCGCAGATGCTCTTGCTACTTTGTCATCCATGTTCGCCTTAGATCAAGAACGAGAGATATCGATCATCCAAACAAGGCTGCATGACAAACAAGCCTTTTGTATGGCCATAACTAGCGAGGAAAATAAATCCCCTTGGTATCATGACATCAAGCGATACCTCACGAAGGGTGAGTATCCCGAGGGAATTAACGATAACGACAAAAGGACCATTCGGAGGAGAGCTATAGGGTTCACGCTGATTGGAGGAACCCTTTATAAGAAAAATTTTGACTCCAGCCTGCTGAGGTGTGTAGATCACGAAGAGGCTCAAACCCTGATTAAGGAGATTCATGAAGGGACCTTCGGAACTCACACACCAGGGCATGGCATGGCAAAAAAGATCCTAAGGGCAAGATACTTCTGGTCCACGATGGAAGGTGATTGTCATCAATACGCCAAGCAATGTCACAAATGCCAAGTTTACGCTAACAATGTTTATGTCCCACTGTAGACCCCAAATCTTGCCCGGCCTCTAAATAAAGAGTAAAAGACCTCCTATTCGAAGATGGATGAAGCCTAAAAAGCCACTAGGAGAGACTATTAGGCCCCCATACTAGGATATGAAGGATTTTCTGTACGAAAATAAGTTTTCTCGCCTCTTTGGGACGAGACCGCCGCCTCGAAATCGAGACCGCCGTCTCGCCTCAGGCAAGTGGAGAGACCGTCGTCTCGTTTGATGAGACGGCGGTCTCGCCACCTGTGAATGGCGAGACGGCGGTCTCGCTTCCCCAGACGGCGGTCTCCCCACCTGCGAATGGCGAGACGGCGGTCTCGCCATCTGCGCAGGACGAGACGGCGGTCTCGTTGGGCGAGACGGCGGTCTCGTTGGGCGAGACGGCGGTCTCGCCACTGCCAGGCGCGAAAACCTATAAATAGGGGTCCTCCCCCCCTCATTTCCACACACCACAAGCTTCTAGCTCTCGCTTCTCTCTAAAACTTCTCTCTAGAATCCCTCCGACGCATTTCCGGAGCTTCTGAGTGCCCTTTTTGAGTGGTTTTCCGACGTCTAGAAGAGTTTCCGGCGTCGTGTAGAGTGAAGGACTGCCAAAAAGCACCCAATGTTGTTAAGGAAATAAAAAAGAAAGCTTGCTTCGGAGGTCTAAATTCTCTCCCTCTACTTTTACTACTTTAACTTTAAATTATGCAATAAATTAGGGCCATGTAGTCATAAATTTAAAATTCCGCATAATAAAAAGGGCAAAAACGTTATTTTCACCGGTTTAAATATTTTTTGATAGCTGGCCTATCATAGGGAACCCGAAAGGGGCGTAGTAAAGGAACTAATACTTCCTTTACACGTAACTAACTCCCTTACCCAACTCTGGTTCTAATGACCAAAGTTGGTCTTCGAAAACCAACGCCTTTTAAAACCCCTTTTCCGATGTTTCCGGTAAAAATATCGGTGGCGACTCCACAGAACCCCTCAAAATTAGTCCTTGGGTTATCCCGGTTACCGGACAACCCAAGGACGACCTTTCGAAAACCTCGCCCCTAGGTTAGCCCAGTTATCGGACAACCTAAAGGCGTTGTAACCACCCATAAAAAATGCGAAAATCAAAAGGGTCGAAACCATCGCGTCGCTCCGACCGCCCCCCTCTTTTGAGACGGCGGCGACAGATGGCGACTCCACTGGGGAAGCCTCGAGAGTTGATCCCATTTAGTGATGGGCCGGCTTAGAAATAAATAAACCAAGAAAATAACGCTTTTTGCCCTTAACTTGTATTATAACATGTTTTATTGCTTGGCTTTAAATAACTGTTGTCTGTTTATACTTCCGCAATTGTGTGAGATACAAATTGTACACAAACCTTTGCACACAACAGTTCCCTCTATACCCGGGGGCAAGTTAGAAAACCATAGGGAGTGGGTGGCAGGTACGGTTCGCTGTAGTGAGGGCCTTGTGCCCACCAGTGTGATCGGAAACCACCACTCAAGGTGATAACCTTCCTCTTTTGGCAACAAGACTGACTACGGCCTTAGTGCTAAGCATAGTCGGACGGCTAGAGAGTGGGGACCCTATAATGGGGGCACCTTGGGGGCCTTAGCCTGGTGAGAACAGTTAGAACCAACCCTTGTCAATGCACTTTTCTGCAGGAAAACCCTACCTCGTGATAAAAAATGAATTCTCGCCTGTTCGCGGATGATTGAATTGTGTGTGCATATGTTTGCTGCATTTGTTTGTTGCATAGCATAAACAAACAACAAAACAAAAAACAAAAAAAATATATCTTTCCAAATAAACACCCTTATCTCGGACAGTCTGCCTTTTAGCTAGTCTGGTTTCAGGTTCTTTGTAAGCTAAGTAGCCACGCAGTTCCGACAAAAGAGATAAGGGACGCTAAATATTCTTTCGCATAAACGCCCTTATCTCGGACAGTCTGCCTTTTAGCTAGCCTGGTTTCAGGTTCTTTGTAAGCTAAGTAGCCACGCAGTCCGACAGAAGAGATAAAAGGCTAAAAAAATAAATCCAAAATAAATAAAATAATAATAACAAAATCAAAACATTTATAAAAATAATTTTGACAAAGTCATACCATATTGCATCATGTCATAAGTGGAAAAACCAAGAGAAAAAAATAAATGCATAAGGAAAGGAAAGTATGCATACGCATCATTTTAATAAATCCCTAAAAAATGGGTCTGAGAGTCGGTTTTTGGGAAAATTACTGGGCCAAATCCCCTTCAGATATTCGCAACTTAGTTCTTCACCCTTTTCTCTTCGTTTTGACATGTTGTGCGTCCAAATCGGACAACCCAGTCAAAAGTTATGCCACTTTGAACATCTATCACCCTTTTGTACTGGTGCATGCATAAATACATTCATTCTAGGGAGCACTAGATATCCCTAAGACAATGGCGAAAGAGGCCCCGAGCACATTTGTGACCTTCGCGACAAGGAAGGGATAAGTGTACTAAGGTTTGATGGTGATAGCCATTATACTTGTCAAATCTGTGATGGAGAAGGAACCATTACACCAAGGTGGGTATGATACCCCACAAAGCGTAAGCTTTAAGGAGGATACCTAAGCCATTTTCTTAAGGAATATCCATCTCATAAATCATTCAATAAAAATATTTTTGCATTCTAGAAAGCGGCTGGTATTCTTCATGCTCTCATCCGCATACAAAAAAAAACACAAAATCCCAAACACTATCATACATCATGTTAGAAAATAAAACATGATAATGTTTAGGAAAAAACAAACACCTACATACATGCATCCACCAAACTTCATCCTCATAACATAATGGACAGTTGAAGAAAGTGGACATTCCTCAATGTCATGAAAAGAGGATTAGGGCATTCGCATGCCATGCACGGGAAGTCAAAAAGAAAATAAATAGAAATATTAAAAAAAATGTACTTCGAAACACTGCATTGAGGAATGTACATTGTCTGGATGAAATAAATAAAATTATTTGTTTTCATCATCTCTTCAAGTGTCTACTGTATTCATAAATTGCATTCATTCTCAATAATAATAAGATAATAAAAAGAAAGGATTAGTTGATGTGCTCCACGAATTGAAGTAGGTTGAAGAGCAGACCTTTGGTCGTCAAGTTATCTCCAACGGTTGATCCGCCTAAGAAGGATAACAAGCCTCAACCGTTGGTCATCTAAGTAAATAAGGAAGAGGGGGCAAGGATGCCATTACATTTTGTTCACGCCTCGAATCGAATAAGGTGGTACCGTGGAGATACGTAGAAACATCTTCCATCAATGAAGATATCTCCCGTATAGCAAACATTCGGGGGCAAGATTAGAAGTAGAAGAATCTATTTTGCCAAGGACGTATAAGATGACGCGCCTACAAAATAAAGAAAAAATAAAAGACCGAAGAAAAACATAATCCAAAGAGGAAATTGAAGAGACTTTGGATTCACGACGCTAAGGCAGTTCTCTCAACGCTCTGCCAAAGAGACAAACTCACGGTAGGCGACAAGTTGGTCCCGGTCCGAGCTAGAGACGACATTCAGATCAACAAATCGTCTGCCCTACCTTGAATGGATGAGGCGGAAGAGGACCTTTGAAATATCTTTTGCCAATATAAAAAGACTTTCCCAACAATATGAAGGTGACCCACATGATGAGGAAATATGGATATCGCCCAAACCAAGGGCTCATTAGAAACTCTCAAGGAATAAGGGAGCCACCAGATTTTAAAGACAATCCTTTAAAGCATTACCCTACAAAGGATCAAGCTACATGGAGAAAAGGGAAGTCTCCCCTCTGCAGCTCGAATCAGATTTTCCCAAATAGAGGGGTTCAAGCGTCAAAAGTGACTTTAGTCATTAGGTGTTCTCTTTATGATTCTTAGGGTTTGTAAATCCAATGACTATTAGAGATTACTCCTCGGGGCTAGCCCGACCCCCGAGCATTGTAGGGCACACATTTCCCTATTAATTACAAAGAATGTCATTCTTACTATCTGCTTCTCTTCTTGCTATTCATGTCTAAACCTCATTAATAACCATGTTTAAGCAAACGTTTTCAAAAGTGCGTCAAAGTAATCAAAATGCGCCATTGACCAAAATAAAAGTCAAACCACTCATCACCACTGATTAACTAGAAACACAAAATAAAGTTTTACCTCGTCATAAATAAAGTCGTGTTTCGCCAATGTTGTGCAAAAAGAAAACAAAAATCAAAAGAAGCCCATAAAAGCTAAAGGCCAAAAAAATAGAGGCAAGATACCCGGTAGAAAACCCACCAAGGGAGCTACACAAAATTTAGGGTAAACCCGCTAGGAAACCCGAACAACCATAAAGGGTAACCTAGGCAAAAACTAGGGTTACAAAAATAAAGTCCGCTAGGTTTCCCAAAGCAAGAAAAAAAACCTAGACAAAAGTTAGGACAAAACAAAACACAACATCCTAAGCTGAAAACTCAAAGGGCAGATTAGGGAAGTCAATCAGTCATAGCAAGCGTCATAGAATAAGACATCACTCCATAAACAAAATGTTGTTTAAACTAGCCTAAACACTCTAACCAACCTTGGCTAGCCGTGCTTACAAAAACCATTTTTTGTCAAAATAAAACAATTCTAAAACACAAGCCTTTGAATTAAATATCCTCTTCCTTCTTTTCTCTTGACCCTTACCACTACGACATTCTAGTAAGTAGTAGGGAAATGTGGAGATAGTAATCAATAGGAGGATTGACATCCCCAAGGAAAGGGAGGGGCGCACCGACATGGCAAGTCGCTCTACAATCAACACAATCATTCTTCAGTCATGAAAAAATCGAGACGGCAAAATCGGTACAACCTATTCTGTCAGCGAAAGCACATAACGTCAGAAGCTCATCAGAAGTAAAAGCACATTGGTTAATCCTTTTGAAAAATTAATTGAAATAGTATTATAGGATGCATATCACAAACATTGCATACATGCATAGGGTCCTTTCTCTCAAAAAGAAAAGAGAAATGAGAAAAATAAAAATAAAAAATAATGCCTACTAGGAGATTCTTAGGCAAAAGTTAGGGTAGCCCACTAGATCGAAAACCCGCAAAGGGCGGTCTAGGCAAAAGTTAGGGCATTCATAAAAAAGAAAAAAAGCCCGCTAAGATATCCTAGGCAAAAATTAAGGCAGCCCGCTAGACCGAAAACCCCAAAAAAGGGCGGTCTAGGCAAAAGATAGGGCTAAACTAAAAAAATGAATAAAAGAGAGGGGCCCTTCATCATAATCATAAAAAATTCCAGCAAGAGAATGCCAGTCACTTTTCCATATGCATCAATCAAAAAGAATAGATTGCATTTAGAGCATCCACACACAAGTAATCGCACAAAACGACTTTGTCAATGTAAAAAATGAAAGAAATAAAAATTACTTCAGACAAATAACAAAAAATGAAAAGCATTCATGCATATAAGGAGACTGGGTCCATGTTTGTGATTGAAAACAGAATCACTGAGACTGGGTCTCCAAATAATGCCCTCAAGAAAACGGAGCAAGTCGTAAATCAAGCGACTCAGCAGAATAAGAGCTTCCAAAAATCAAGAGCTCCAGCTACCATCCTTCTACCCATAAAAGAAGGCACAAGAAAGTAATAAGTCTCCAAACATTGCTCTCCCTCAAGAAAGAAGAGTGAGTTGTCATAAGAAGCTTCCAGAAGACAAAGCTCCAATCATCACCCAATAAAAGAGGGCACAATCATCAGACATCATAAAAGAAAAGCCGATGGAAAGGCCTAGTCATCCCCAAGAGGATCCCTGCCCACTCTGAAGGCAACACAAAAAAATTACCCCATGGCTCAACACCGCCATCACATGAGTCATCGAGCACACTCACCCAAAGTCTCCTCCACACTCCCCAATGGAGAATAAAGGCTTCAAGAGCCCATCATCATCAACAGTCAAAAGAGTCCAAACCATCAAGGGCTCAACAAAAAGAAAGAAGAGAAAAGAAGAAAAAAGAAAAGCCTTGCATCCCCAGCGGATGTCCAAAAAGGCCATGATAGAGAGGGTCGAATAAAAATCCTCAAGTGGATCTCCAAAAAAATTCTACAAAAAGGAATCAGAAATTCCCATCCCCCAGTGGAATAAGAGCTTCACAAGTTTAGCTCGCATCAATATCAATCAAGGAGCCAAGACTCCATCCCTAGAAAAGAAAAATCAAATCCCCAGGGAGTCAACTAATTCCCTGGTGGATCACCAAAAAAAGAAAACTTTATCCCCTTCGGATCCCCAAAAAAAAAGAAGAAAAAGTCAGCGTAATAAAAAGAGACTAAAAAGTAAAAAGGCTTACGCATTATCTCGAAAAAGCCAGATTTCAAAATCGCGATAAAAAAGAGATAAATCGCGAAAAAAAGGCGAAATCAATCCTAACTTTTAGGCAATCAATAAAATCCCTAAGTGGGTCACCATAGAGAAGGGAAAATCAACGAAAAAGAAAGAATCGGAAATCCCAATGAAACAAGAGCATTGGCGAAGCCATCTCATACCAACAACATCCAACAAGGAGTCAAAACTCCATTCCCTCAAAGGGGAAATCAAAATTAGATCCCCGGGAAGGCAACCAATTCCCCGGTGGATCAATCAAAAAGAAAGATCATCCCAATGAGCCTACTGCAAAGGCAAAACTTCATATTCATCCTCAGAATGTCATTTGCCTATGCATAGGCAAGACCTGGCAAGCATGCAAGAGCCAGTATCCCCATATCAGCCTAGTCAGAGGCAAAACAAATGAAACCAAAAGTCTTCACTTCCGATGAAGCGTCTGCCTACTCAGAGGCATTACCAGAAACTGAATAGGATATCCGCCTACTCAAGAGGCGTCACTCAGATCAACAAATCCCCAGAGGATTCCTGCCTACCTAAGAGGCACTCATCAAAAATCCCCGACAACCAGCAAAGTCGGATGACAAATACCAAAAGATCAAGACAAAGAATCCCCAGCAACCAACAAGCTGGATGAACACTAATAGAATCCCTGGCACAGACCAGACGACCAAATCTCAAAAAGGACAGAGACAAGAGAACACATCCCAACACCGGCGCATGGGTCACCTGAACAGTAAGCCGCCACTACCACCAGTCCTACGCAGCGGACTATACCACCCTGATGGGGGGTTCATACCCATCCAGTCCCACACAACGGACTGTACCAGCCTGATGGGGGGTTCATACCCATCCTGTCCCACACAACGGACTGTACCAGCCTGATGGGGGGTTCATACCCATCCAGTCCCACACAACGGACTGCAACTACCAGCCTGATGGGGGGTTTATACCCATCAGCCGAAGGATCAGCTACCGTCAGAAGGAGTATCCTGAGGTTTTACAACGTGTTAACCAAAGGGATCGGCTACGTCAGAAGTAGTATCCTGGAAGTGCACAAACACCGAAGTTTTTTCTAGAAGGTCAACCGCCACAAGACGGGACATCCGAAGGGTAGCCGGGCAAGAGGGTCAACTCCTTTACCTTCCTGTCAGTTTGTCTGGCACAACAGGCCAACAGCTAACTAGTCAGGTAAAGGGGGGGCAGCTGTAGACCCCAAATCTTGCCCGACCTCTAAATAAAGAGTAAAAGACCTCCTATTCGAAGATGGATGAAGCCTAAAAAGCCACTAGGAGAGACTATTAGGCCCCCATACTAGGATAGGAAGGATTTTCTGTACGAAAATAAGTTTTCTCGCCTCTTTGGGATGAGACCGCCGTCTCGAAATCGAGACCGCCGTCTCGCCTCAGGCAAGTGGAGAGATCGCCGTCTCGTTTGATGAGACGGCGGTCTCGCCACCTGCGAATGGCGAGACGGCGGTCTCGTTTGGCGAGACGGCGGTCTCGCCATCTGCGCAGGACGAGACGGCGGTCTCGTTGGGCGAGACGGCGGTCTCGACCCTGTCAGACGAGAACGGCGGTCTCGCCACTGCCAGGCACGAAAACCTATAAATAGGGGTCCTCCCCCCCTCATTTCCACACACCACAAGCTTCTAGCTCTCCCTTCTCTTTAAAACTTCTCTCTAGAATCCCTCCGACGCATTTCCGGAGCTTCTGAGTGCCCTTTTTGAGTGTTTTTCCGATGTCTAGAAGAGTTTCCGGCGTCGTGTAGAGTGAAGGGCTGCCAAAAAGCACCCATTGTTGTTAAGGAAATAAAAAAGAAAGCTTGCTTCGGAGGTCTAAATTCTCTCCCTCTACTTTTACTACTTTAACTTTAAATTATGCAATAAATTAGGGCCATGTAGTCATAAATTTAAAATTCCGCATAATAAAAAGGGCAAAAACGTTATTTTCACCGGTTTAAATATTTTTAGATAGCTGGCCTATCATAGGGAACCCGAAAGGGGCGTAGTAAAGGAACTAATACTTCCTTTACACTTAACTAACTCCCTTACCCAACTCTGGTTCTAATGACCAAAGTTGGTTTTCGAAAACCAACGCCTTTTAAAACCCCTTTTCCGATGTTTCCGGTAAAAACATCGGTGGCGACTCCACAGAACCCCTCAAAATTAGTCCTTGGGTTAGCCCGGTTACCGGACAACCCAAGGACGACCTTTCGAAAACCTCGCCCCTAGGTTAGCCCGGTTATCGGACAACCTAAAGGCGTTGTAACCACCCATAAAAAACGCGAAAATCAAAAGGGTCAAAACCATCGCGTCGCTCCGACCGCCCCCCTCTTTTGAGACAGCGGCGACACCCACCGGCACCCCTCAACGTCCTGGCTAGACCATGGCCTTTTTCCATGTGGGGCATGGATGTTATTGGACCCATCGAACCCAAAGCGTCCAATGGCCATCGCTTCATCATGGTGGCCATCGATTACTTTACCAAATGGGTAGAAGCAGCATCCTACGCACATGTGACCAAGAAAGTAGTGACCACCTTCGTCAAGAAAAATATCCTGTGTCGGTATGGCGTCCCCCATCATCTCATTACTGACAACGGGACCAATCTGAACAATAAAATGATGGAAGAATTATGCCAGGACTTTAAAATTCAACATCACAATTCCTCTCCATACCGACCCAAGATGAATGGTGCAGTAGAAGCGTCCAACAAGAACATCAAGAAAATCATCCAAAAGATGGTAATAACATATAGAGATTGGCACGAAATGTTACCCTTTGCCCTACATGGATACCGAACTTCCGTACGGACCTCCACAGGAGCCACTCCGTTTTCCCTTGTGTATGGCATGGAAGCCGTATTACCGGTAGAAGTTGAAATACCCTCCCTGCGAGTCATCATGGAAGCAAAGTTGACAGAAGCAGAATGGGTCCAAAATCGGTACAATCAATTGAACCTCATTGAAGAGAAACGATTGGACGCCATATGTCACGGACAAGCTTACCAAAAGAAAATCAAAAGGGCTTACGATAAAAAAGTCAAACCCCACAGTTATTACGAGGGGGATCTAGTAATAAAGAAACTGCTTCCGGCCCAGAAAGATAAAATCGGAAAATGGGCGAAAAATTATGAGGGACCCTTTGTGGTCAAGCGGGTATTCTTAGGAGGAGCTCTTATCCTCACCAACATGGATGGAGAAGAACTGCGGCACCCAGTCAATTCAGATGCGGTGAAGAAGTATCACGCTTGAAGGCATTGCTCGTGATCCGCCAGGATGAAAATCCGTAAAAAGGCGTCCTGGGCAAAAGTTAGGATATGCACGCCTCGCTAGGACACGTCCTAGGCAAAAATTAGAGGCTTCAAAAAAAAAAAAAGAGAGAGAGATGAAAATAAAAAGAGCAATGGTTACCTCAGTCGAAAACCGAAAGGCGACTAAGGTAACGTCCTTCCAGAATCAAACAACCTCTGCATTGTCTTCGCTCCGGGCTCGAGCATCTCAACTAAGGTAACTAGGAGAACCAGGGGGGCAGATATCAGAGGCATGATCGTTATAGCTTATACAGTGTAGCCAACCTGGGCCAGCCATGCTTCTAAATCCCTTTGTAAAAACCATATAAAAAAAATAATAATAAACTATCCGTTCATATCAATAAAGTTGTCTTTCATTTCTTTTCTCTTGACCAAATTATGAAAATGCCTTTGTGTTGAATAAATCATACAAGAAAGCATAAGAAAAGAGAAAGAGTCAAAACCCGTTGAAATATCCTAAGCAAAATTAAGGCAGCCCACTAGATCAAAAATCCACAAAAAGACGGTCTAGGCAAAAGATAAAATGAATGAAAGAAGAGCCCATCAGCATAATCACGATGATCCAGCAAGAAATGCCAGTCACCTTTTAGATGCACCAAATAAAAATAAAACTGCATTAAAAAAAAGAAAAAAAAAGAGAGAGAAAAAGCATTCACACAAGTAGTTGTACAAAACGACTTTGTCAAAACAAAAAGTAAAGATAAAAATAATCGCTTCAAGAACACAACAAAAAAATTCATGCATATAAGGAGACTAGCTCCATGCTTGTATTTGAAAATAAGAAACAACCCAAAACAAGTCTCCAAGAGAAATTCTACCCCCGAGCGGACCCGCCTATTCAAAACAACGCAAACCAAAGGTCTGCACTTCCGATGAAGTATCTTGGCATCGCCAATAAAAGGCCAACGAATTCCTAACAGACTCTCGCCTACATCAAAAGGCAATCATTAAAATCCCCGGCAACCAACCAGTCGGACGATTGAAGAAAAAATAAGGAATTCCATTTCCCCAACAAGAATAAGAGCTTGACGACGCCAGTTCGCACCCATATCAATTAAGGAGCCAAGACCCCCATTCCCCCCAAAGGGCTATCAAAAATGGATCCCCAAGGAGTCAACCAAATCTCTGGTGGGTCGCCAAAAAGAAGAATTTACACCCAAATGCAATCTTCACAGTCATATTCTCAGAGGCATCATCAAGAGCCAAAACTTTGCCCATTCAGAGACAAAACATTACAGTCAAAAGGTCTTCACTTCCGATGAAACATCTGCCTACTTAGAGGCAATACCAGAACCTCAATGGAATATCTGCATACCTAAGAGGCATTCATCAAGAATCCCCAGTAATCAAGAATCTGGACGACTAAACAAAAATCCAAAAGCGAGGAATCCCCGGCATACCAGATGATTACGCAAAAATCAAGAACAATCACTCCCCATGGAGTCGGCGCATGATCAGAAACAGTAAGCCGCCACCATCCCTTCAGGAAACAGAAGGACCTGAAAACAAAGACCTGCACACAGGCAAAGACCGGCGCATGGCCAGAAGCAGCAAGCCGCCACCACAGTAGAGGGGTCAGCTACCATACCGAAGGAGCATCCCGAAAGTCTCTACGTGTCAGCAGAAGGGTTAGCTACCGCACCGAAGGAGCATCCTGAAGCCTCACAACATCTTGACCGAGGGGTCAGCTACCGCATCAAAGGAGCATCCCGAAAGTCTCTACCGAAGGGTCAGCTACCGCACCCAAGGGGCATCCTGAAGCCTCACAGCATATCGTCCGAAAAGTCAGCCTCCACAGCAAGAAGAGCATCCAGAAGACAACCGGGCAAGGGGGTTAATGTTAGAATCGCGCAGCGGAATGTTCGCGTGGTCGGACAAAAACCAAGAGGGGGGGGTGAATTGGTTACTTAATAAAAATTAGGTTTTCAAAATTTTCCCCAAATTTTACCGATTAAAAACTGCGTAAATGTAAATAGAGAAGAGTAGAGAAGATTACACAATAGGTTTATACTTGGTTCGGATCAAAAGACCCTACGTCCAGTCTGCTAATCACTCAAAAGAGGATTAACGACTGTCACTAAGAACAAAGTTGTTACAACACAAATTATAATGAAAAAGATAAAGTTAAAGATAAAACCTCTCTTGAAATCCACAAGAGATGATAAACAGCTTTCCCTGGAGACGGCACAGCACACAATCCACTAAGAACTCCACTTAGTGATTCTTATCGCTTCTAGCCTCACACCAAGTTTCCAAAAGCCCCGAAGAACAGCTTTCCCCGGAGACGGCACAGCACTCAATCCACTAAGAACTCCACTTAGTGATTCTTATCGCTTCTAGCCTCACACCGAGTTTCCAAAAGCCCCCTTTCCTTGCAACAAACAGTTCTCCGGCACTCACGAGCACTTAACTTTTGTATGGAAAGAGTTGTTCTTAAGTTGTTCATTGTTTCTGAGTGCTAAAGCAGAGTTTAAGTAGGGAAATTAGGGTTTAGGAATTGAGGATTTCGAAACTAGGGTTCTTGGTAATTGGGTTTTCGAAAATAGGGTTAATTTGAAATTTAATTTGAAAAACAGATCTGAAATAATCGATTATTTGGAGTAATAATCGATTAAAACAGAGCCAAATACTTCAGAACCCAACCCTCTCGGAATAATCGATTATTTGGTGAAATAATCGATTATCTGTATCGACAGTACAAAACAATCGATTCTTTTGCTGTTTTAATCGATTAAAACAGTGAGTTTGTATAGAAAGTGTTTTCTCACTTGTTTTAATCGATTATTTACCTATATAATCGATTAAACCCGAGCCTGAATGATAAATTTGAGCTTTTTGAAGCTTCTAAGTTACAGACTATGTACCGACTATCTTAGACTCTAAAAATACAGACTCAATCTTAAATAAATCAGAGTTATTACAATACAATTATCACCAATCTTCAATCTTCAATATTCTAAGTCTTTAGTTCTTGGATCATCATCAAAATCCATTCTTCATATTCATTATTTGCAACATCAAGTCCTTGAATGTTCAACAATCTCCCCCTTTTTGATGATGATCAAAATTATCTTTTTAAAGCCCTTGTAATAACTCTGTTTCATCTGTCATACTAACAAACACATTAAACATACCAGATAACATTTAATATTGAATCATAGGCTTTAAATTTTTCTCCCCTATTTTGATTATAATCAAAAAGAACTCTGCAACATCAATCATAAGAGCTCCCCCTCAAAATATGCATAAGTTAGAGAAAGCTCCCCCTCAATCATAGCATGAAAGAAACATCATATTTTACAACATCAAGACAATAACAAAAGAAAATTCATCAATTATCTCTACATTAGACAACTTTAATCGATTATTTCCAGTAAATAATCGATTTTTAGAGGCATTTAATCGATTATTTCACGAGATAATCGATTATTCCGAAGGAGAATACCCTGTTTTGGACGTTTTGAGGAAAAATAATCGATTAACACTTCCAGGAATCGATTATTCCAGAGGCTATATTAAGTTTTTTAAGGTTTTTACACATTATAACCTATGAATATCCTGCATCACGAATTTAATCATAACAATCATCCAAAATCATTCAAATTAAGCAGAATTTAAGCTATTTCTAGTATCCCTAAGTCTCTTCTAAGATCATAGAATCTATCCTTGGGTAGAGGCTTAGTAAATATATCTGCTAATTGACGTTTAGTGTCTACATACTCTATCTTACAGTTTCCTTTGCTGATATTATCTCTTAAAAAGTGATGTCTAATCTCAATATGTTTAGTCCTAGAGTGCATTACTTGGATTTCTAGTTAAGTTGATTGCACTCGTATTATCACACATTAATGGAATGTCATTTAAATATATGCTATAATCCTCTAATTGTTGTTTCATCCACAGAATTTGAGCACAACAACTACCAGCTGCAATATATTCAGCTTCAGCTGGTAGATAAAGCAACACATGCTTGTTTCTTAGAATGCCATGATATTAAGGATGAACCTAACAAATGACATGTCCCACTAGTGCTTTTCCTATCAATTTTACATCCACCATAATCAGCATCAGAATATCCTAATAAACTAATACAAGCATCAGACGGATACCACAAGCCAAATCCAGTAGTTCCTTTTAAGTATTTTAAAATATGTTTTACTGCAATTAAATGAGATTCTTTAGGACAAGCTTGAAATCTAGCACACACACAGACAGAATGCATAATATCAGGTCTACTAGCAGTTAAGTATAATAGTGATCCTATCATACCTCTATACATAGTTTGATTTACTTCCAAACTCGATTCATCCTTGTCTAAATAGCATGAAGTTCCCATGGGTGTGTTAGCTTCCTTTGAGGTGTCCATACCAAACTTTTTGAGGATCTCTTTGCAGTATTTAGTTTGAGAGATAAAAGTTCCATCTTTAAGTTGCTTGATTTGAAGTCCAAGGAAGAATGTTAATTCTCCCATCATAGACATTTCAAACTCTCCCTGCATAATCTTAGCAAATTCTACACACAAAGAATTATCAGTTGATCCAAAAATAATATCATCAACATATACCTGGACCAATAAGATATGTTCTTTAACTTTCTTAATAAACAGTGTAGAATCAATTTTTCCTCTTGAAAAATCATTTGCAGTTAGGAAACTACTTAATCTTTCATACCAAGATCTAGGAGCTTGTTTTAACCCATATAATGCTTTCTTTAATTTGTAAATATGATTAGGATTATTAAAATCTTCAAATCCAGGGGGTTGCTCTACATACACTTCTTCTTTAATAAAACCATTTAAAAATGCACTCTTTACATCCATTTGATATAGTTTAAATTTCATCATAGATGCGTAAGCAAGAAGTAGGCGTATAGCCTCTAACCTGGCCACAGGAGCATAAGTTTCATCATAATCTATACCTTCCTCCCGACAATAGCCTTTTGCAACAAGTCTGGCTTTATTCTTTGTTATATTACCATCTTCATCAAGCTTATTTCTGAATACCCATTTAGTTCCAATAACTTGATGTGACTCTTCTCTTGGGATTAGTTCCCAGACTTGATTCCTTTCAAATTGGTTAAGTTCTTCTTGCATGGCTATGCACCACTGATCATCTTTAAGTGCTTCCTCAATGTTTTTAGGTTCAATCTGTGACACAAAAGCAACAGACATACAGAAATTATTCATATTTCTAGTTCTTACCCCTTTTGAGATATCACCTATGATATTGTCCATTGAGAGTCCTCTAGGTGATTGCCATTCTTTTGCTAATTGAGGAGTTTGAGAAGGCACATTATCTTCCAAGTATAATTCATCAAGGGCCTCTCTTATATATTCATCATCACCTGCAAGTCTTTTATTTGACTCAAGAGGATTTCCCCCAAGGTCTACAATCTCATCAAAGGCAACATGTATAGATTCTTCTATATTCAAAGTTCTTCTATTAAATACTCTATACGCCTTGCTAGTTAAAGAATAACCTAGAAAAATACCCTCATCGGCTTTTGAATCAAATTTTCCTAGATTGTCCTTTCCATTATTTAGTACAAAACATTTACAACCAAAAATTTTCAAATGTGCAACATTAGGTTTTCTACCATTAAACAATTCATATGGAGTAGATTTCATAATTGACCTAATGAGCATTCTATTTAAAACATAACATGCAGTACTAACCGCATCAGCCCAAAAATATTTAGGAACATTAGATTCATTTAACATAATTCTTGCAAGTTCCTCTAATGACCTATTTTTCCTTTCAACTACACCATTTTGTTGGGGAGTCCTAGGAGCAGAAAAAGTTATGTAATATACCATTTTCCTCACAATAATTCTCAAACTTTTCATTTTGAAACTCACCACCATGGTCACTTCTTAAAACTTTAATCCTTAGGTCTTTCTCATTTTGTATTTGTTTAGCAAACTTTCTAAAGACCTTAAAAGCTTCACTTTTCATAGTTAGGAAAAATGTCCAAGTGTACCTAGAGAAATCATCAACAATTACAAGACCATAATAATTTCCACCAAAGCTTTTTATCCTAGAAGGTCCAAATAAATCTAAATGTAATAATTCTAGGGGTTTTGAAGTGGAAATCACATTTTTTGATTTAAATGATGATTTAACTTGTTTACCTTTTTGGCATGCATCACACAATCTATCTTTTTCAAATTTCAATTTAGGCAATCCAATAACTAAGTCTTTTGATATCAATTTATTCAAATGATGCATGTTTATATGAGCCGCTCTTTTATGCCATAACCAAGGATTCTCTTCCTTAGCAACTAAACATGTTATACTAGACTCATATAAACAATCCAAATCAATCAAATATATGTTGTTATGCCTAATGCCTTTTAATTCTACTATTTCGGAATCTACTAAATGTATGGTGCAAAATTTGCTTTCAAAAGTTACCTTGAATCCTTTGTCACACAATTGGCTTATGCTAAGAAGGTTATGTTTTAATCCATCAACAAGAAGCACATCCTTAATCTCTAATGTATTTGCACCACCTATATTTCCAATTCCGAGAATCTTCCCTTTGTTGTTATCCCCATAAGTCACATATCCTTGTTCTTTGGCTTTGAAACTTACAAATTTCGTTTTATCCCCAGTCATATGTTTTGAGCATCCACTATCAAGATACCACATAGACTTCTTTGATTTGGAAGTTTCCTCAACATCCGAAGAATTGTTGTTATTTGCCATCAAGCAAATGTTTGCTTCAATTTCTGAGTCGCTTGATTCTGAATTTGAATCACTGTCATCCCAAGCAATATATGCTTTCTTCTTGAATTGCTTTTTGCCCTTATGTTCATCATTTTTCTTGTTTGGGCATTCGGTCTTCATATGCCCTGCTTCACCACAACCAAAGCATTTTATATTAACGGAAGAATTTTCTTTTACCTTTCCCTTACCTTTGAAAGGATGTCTTCCTTTTGCTTTCATCATCTTGGTGAACTTCTTTATAAAAAGACTCATCTCTTCTTCATCATTTTCGGAGTCTTCTTCTTCTTCTTTCTTATTATTGCTTTTTGAAATCTCGGTTTTGAAAGCAAGGTTCTTCTTTTGATATTGACCCTCTTCCTCATTTAGTCTTCCAAGGTCAAGTTCATGCTCCCTAAGCTTTCCAAACAACGCCGCCATAGACATAGTGGCAAGATTTTGTGACTCCGAGATGGCCGTCACCTTTGGTTGCCATTTCCTATCCGAGAGATTTCAAAATTTTAACATTTAATTCATCAACGTCAAAAATTTTACCTAGTCCGGTGAGATGGTTCACGATATGAGTGAAACGTTTTTGTACGTCAAATATCGTTTCGCCTGGTTGCATCCGGAACATTTCGTACTCTTGAATTAGAGAATTTTTACGTGCTCTTTTGACGTCGTCGGTTCCTTCGTGGGTTACTCTAAGCATTTCCCACATTTCCTGTGCACTTTTACAAATAGAAATTCCGTAGAACTCATCAAGGGTTAGAGCGAGATGAAATAATGTTTCTAGCCCTAACATCAAATTGTACTTTTCGACTTTCGTCGGCAGTCCATCTATCAAAAGGTTTAAGAATGTCAACACCGTTCTCCGTAATTTTAGGAACAAATGGACCGTTTAAAATTGCGTCCCAAACACCTCTATCAACGAGACTCTAAAAATATTTGCATACGTACTTTCCAAAAAGGATAATTTTGACCCGCAAAAAGTGGGGGTCTGTTGATAGACGCACCTTCGGCAAAAGTTTGATTTTGTCCGGCCATTTTCGAAAAGTTTGAATGACTATCAAAGCAAGCTCGATACCACTTGTTAGAATCGCGCAGCGAAATGTTCGCGTGGTCGGACAAAAACCAAGAGGGGGTGAATTGGTTACTTAATAAAAATTAGGTTTTCAAAATTTTCCCCAAATTTTACCGATTAAAAGCTGCGTAAATGTAAATAGAGAAGAGTAGAGAAGATTACACAATAGGTTTATACTTGGTTCGGATCAAAAGACCCTACGTCCGAGTTGCTAATCACTCAAAAGAGGATTAACGCTGTCACTAAGAACAAAGTTGTTACAACACAAATTATAATGAAAAAGATAAAGTTAAAGATAAAACCTCTCTTGAAATCCACAAGAGATGATAAACAGACTTTCCACGGAGACGGCACAGCACACAATCCACTAAGAACTCCACTTAGTGATTCTTATCGCTTCTAGCCTCACACCAAGTTTCCAAAAGCCCCGAAGAACAGCTTTCCCCGGAGACGGCACAGCACTCAATCCACTAAGAACTCCACTTAGTGATTCTTATCGCTTCTAGCCTCACACCGAGTTTCCAAAAGCCCCCTTTCCTTGCAACAAACAGTTCTCTGGCACTCACAGCACTTAACTTTTGTATGGAAAGAGTTGTTCTTAAGTTGTTCATTGTTTCGAGTGCTAAAGCAGAGTTTAAGTAGGGAAATTAGGGTTTAGGAATTGAGGATTTCGAAACTAGGGTTCTTGGTAATTGGGTTTTCGAAAATAGGGTTAATTTGAAATTTAATTTGAAAAACAGATGAAATAATCGATTATTTGGAGTAATAATCGATTAAAACAGAAGCCAAATACTTCAGAACCCAACCCTCTCTGGAATAATCGATTATTTGGTGAAATAATCGATTATCTGTACGGACAGTACAAAACAATCGATTCTTTTGCTTGTTTTAATCGATTAAAACAGTGAGTTTGTATAGAAAGTGTTTTCTCACTTGTTTTAATCGATTATTTACCTATATAATCGATTAAACCCGAGCCTGAATGATAAATTTGAGCTTTTTGAAGCTTCTAAGTTACGAGACTATGTACCGGCTATCTTAGACTCTAAAAATACAGACTCAATCTTAAATAAATCAGAGTTATTACAATACAATTATCACCAATCTTCAATCTTCAATATTCTAAGTCTTTAGTTCTTGGATCATCATCAAAATCCATTCTTCATATTCATTATTTGCAACATCAAGTCCTTGAATGTTCAACAGTTAACTCCTTCACCCGCCATTTGACCTCATAAGTAGGTTAACCCCTAGTCAATTGGTCGGGTAAAGGGGGGGCAGCTGTAGACCCCAAATCTTGCCCGGACTCCTAATAAAGCCGAAGATCGCTCATTCTGAAGATGGTTAAGACTCTATCAAGTCCCTAGCAGCTTGTTTTAGGTTCCATTTAGGATAGGAAAGGTTTTTAGAGGCATTAAAAATCGGGAAAACCGCCGGAGACAGCAGATGGCCATCCAAAATAGGCGGATGGCCGTCCAGAGCAGGCAGATGGCCGTCCATGGCAAGCAGACGGCCGTCCATGGCACTTTAAGATCATGGACGACCGTCCACTTAGCTTGGACGGTCGTCCATGGCAAAAAGTCACCATGGACGACCGTCCACACTACATAGAGGGTCGTCCATGGCCGCTTTTTGCCCTAGACGGCCGTCCGCTTTGTCCAGACGGTCGTCCGCCTTTCCTGGCCCGCTTCCCTATAAAAAGGGACCTCATTCCTCCGAATTTTCACACCTTTTCCACTCCTCCACTCTCTGGGAAGCCTCTTGGCACTTGAGGGTGACCCCGAGCATTATTCCGGGGTTCGAGGGAGCTCTCTGATTTCTGTTAAAGTTGAAATCGGTTAAGGAAGTCTCTTTTTGAGGCATCCGGCCTCGGTTGAGTGACTTTTTCAGTGTTTTACGGAGAGGAGTATACTTGTAGAGTGCGGGGACTGCCAAAAAGCGTCCTCATGTTTTAGAAGAGTTAATACAAAGCTCGCTTCGGAGGTTTCTTCTCTATTCTTTGTCTCTTTTACTGCTTTCTTTACCGCTTTCTTTATGTGCATTAGATAGTAGAGCCATGTAGATATTTAAACTCTGTAAGTAGATCAAATAATGGGGTAAAAATGTAATTTCTTTAAGTATTTATTTCCCAAATTAGTCCATCATAGGGAGCCCAAAAGGGGCGTTGTGGGGGTGCTAACACCTTCCCCGCACGTAACTAACTCCCTTACCTGACTCTGGTTGTAATGGCCAAAGTTGGTTTTTTATAAAACCAATGCCTTTTCTTTTTTTACCTTTTTCATTATTTAAGGTTAAAACACTGGTGGCGACACCTCGAACCTATTCGAAAACCTTGCCCTTAGGTCTAGTTCGGTTATCGGACGACCTAAAGGCGTTGGACCATTTCTTTCAAAGAAAACGCAAGTCAATTAAAAACCACCACGTCGCTCCGACCGCCTTTTCCGACGGCGGCGACATTGAGGTACTGAAATCAATAAATAACATAATACATTTTCTCTTAATGTATAACTAAGGTGACAAATTGTAAATGATAAACAAAATTGGTCATGAATTATGTTTAATTCTTAAGTTTCCATAAGGATTCATGTCATTTGTAAATAATCCATGTAGACCCCAAATCTTGCCTGACCTCAAAATAAAGAGCAGAAGACCTCCAAATCGAAGATGGGCAAGGCCTAAAAAGCCATTAGGAGAGACTATTAGGCCCCATATTATACTAGGAAGGTTTTTCTGTACAAAAATAAAGATTCCCACCTTAAGGGGTCGAGACCGCCGTCTCGCTTTTTGGGACCGCCGTCTCGCTAAATGGCAAGTCGAGACTGTCATCTCGTTTGGCAAGACGGTCGTCTCGCCACTTGCCATTGGCGAGACCATCCTCCCGTTTGGCGAGACGACCCTATCATCATTTGGCAAATCGATACCATCGTCTTGATTGGCGAGAAAATGGTCTCGCCATTTGTAAAAAATGAGAATGTCGTCCTGAATGGCGAGACAGTCCTCGACCTTGCCAGGCGAGACGGCGGTCTCGACCTGATAGGCACGAATCCCTATAAAAGGGGGGTGCTCTCCCCTCCATTTCACACAGCTCTTCCACTTCTCCTTCTATAATCTCTTAGAATTCTTCTCGTAGAGCCCCTCCGAAGAATTTTCAGAGTTTTCTGAGTATCTTTAAGAGAGTTTTTTGTAGCATTTCGAGAGAGAATTCGACGTTGTAAGAGCGAAGGGCTGACAAAACGCACCCTACCTTTTAAAGAATTAATCCAAGCTTGCTCCGAAGGTTTCTTTACTCTCTCTCTCTTTTACCGCTTTATCATTTATATATGCATTAATTAGGGCCATGTAGTCATCATACTTGTCACCGCCTCCCAAAACGAAAGGGGCGGTCGGAGCGACGCGATGGTTTTTTCGACCCTCTTGATTTCGCGTTTTTTATGGGTGGTTGCAATGTCCTTAGGTTGTCCGATAACCGGGCTAACCTAGAGACGAGGTTTTCGAAAAGTGTTATTGGGTTGTCCGATAACCGGGCTAACCTAGAGACGAGGTTTTCAAAAAGTGTTCTTGGGTTGTCCGATAACCGGGTTAACCCAAGAACGGGTTTTGAAGGGTTCGTGGAGTCGCCACTGATGTTTTTACCAGAAACATCGGAAAAGGAGTTTAAAAAGGCGTTGGTTTTCGAAAACCAACTTTGGTCATTAGAACCAGAGTTGGGTAAGGGAGTTAGTTACGTGTAAAGGAAGTGTTAGTTCCTTTACGACGCCCCTTTCGGGTTCCCTATGATAGGCCGGCTACTTTGGATAAATAATTAAACTGGAAAATTGTGCTTTTACCCTTTTTTTATTATGCAGAATTTAAGTTTATGACTACATGGCCCTAACTTCTATGCGTAATTTTAAATAAAAGCGGTAAAATTAGAAAGAGAGAGGATGCACCTCCAAAGCAAGCTTTTTATATTTCTCTTTAAAGAGTGAGTGCTTTTTGGCAACCCTTCACTCTACAACTCTCAGAAACTCCGGAAATGCCTCGGAGGGATTCTAAAGAAGATTTAGAACGCTCAATTTATGCCTAGAGACACTCAGAAACTCCGGAAATGCTTCGGAGGGATTCTAGAGAGAGAATATCTAGAGAGAAGGAGGAGTTATGTGCTTGGTGTGTGGAAATGAGGGGAGGGAGCCCCTATTTATAGGTTTTCGCGCCTGACAGTGGCGAGACCGCCGGTCTCGTCTGACAAGGTCGAGACCGCCGTCTGGACAATCCAGACCGCCATCTCGACCATGCAGGGGGTCGAGACCGCCGTCTGGAAAACCCAGACCGTCGTCTCGACCTTTTGCAGTGGCGAGACCGCCATCTGGACAAGCGAGATGGCGGTCTGGTCTTTCCAGACGGCGGTCTAGTCTTTCCAGACGGCGGTCTCGTCCCTTCAGGCGCGAGAACTTTATTTTTCGGGCCAAAAAACCCTCCTATCTTAGTACGGGGGCCTAATAGTCTCTCCTAGTGGCTTGTTAGGCTTCGGCCGTCTTCAAATAGGAAGCTTTCTGACTTTATTCTGAGGCCGGGCAAGATTTGGGGTCTACAATACTTTAATTCTGCAAATAAAAGGGTAAAAGCGTCATTTTTAATTTATTTACGAAATAACCGGTCTATCATAGGGAACCCGAAAGGGGCGTCGTAGGGAAGCTAACACCTTCCCTACACGTAACTAACTCCCTTACCCAACTCTGGTTATAATGGCTAAAGTTGGTTTTTCTTAAAAAACCAACGCCTTCTTTTTTTCCTTTTTCGGTGTTTCCGGTAAAAATATCTGTAGACCCCAAATCTTGCCCGGCCTCTAAAATAAGAGCAGAAGACCTCCTATTCGAAGATGGACAAAGCCTAAAAAGCCACTAGGAGAGACTATTAGGCCCCATATTAGTGTAGGAAGGCTTTTTTTGTACAAAAAATAAGGATTTCCACCGTAAGGGGTCGAGACCGCCGTCTCGCTTTTTGAGACTGTCGTCTCTCTGAAGGGTAAGTCGAGACCACCATCTCGCCACTTGCCTTTGGCGAGACCCCCCTCCCATTTGGTGAGATGGCCCTCTCGCCATTTGGCAAGTCGATACCGCCGTCTCGTTTGGCGAGACGGCGGTCTCACCATTTATCAAAGTCGAGACCGCCGTCTCGACCTTGCCAGGCGAGACGGCCGTCTTGACCTGATAGGCGCAAATCCCTATAAATAGGGGGCGCTCTCCCCTTCATGTCACACAGCTCTTCCACTTCTCCTTCTACCATTTCTTAGAAATCTTCTCCTAGAGACTCTCCGAAGCATTTACGAAGTTTTTCTGAGTGTCTTTAAGAGATTTTTCATAGCGTTTCGAGAGAGATCTCGACATTGTAAGAGCGAGGGGCTGCCAAAACGCACCCTATCTTTTAAAGAATTAATCAAAGCTTGCTCCGGAGGTTTCTTTACTCTCTCTCTCTTTTACCGCTTTATCATTTATATATGCATTAATTAGGATCATGTAGTCTTCATACTTTAATTCCGTGAATAAAAGGGTAAAAGCATCATTTTTAATTTATTTACGAAATAACCGGCCTATCATAGGGAATTCGAAAGGGGTGTCGTAGGGAAGCTAATACCTTCCCTACACGTAACTAACTCCCTTACCCAACTCTAGTTATAATGGCCAAAGTTGGTTTTTCTTAAAAAAAACAACGCCTTCTTCTTTTTCCTTTTTCGGTGTTTCCGGTAAAAACATCGGTGGCGACTCCATAAGAACCCCTTCGGAAAACTTGCTTCTAGGTCCAGCCCGGTTATCGGACATCCTAAAAGCTCTCTTTCGAAAACCTTGCCCCTAGGTCCAACCCGGTTATCGAACAACCTAGAGGCGTTGTAACCTCACGCACAAAACGCGAAAACGGGAAGTCGGAACCATTGCGTCGCTCCGACCATCTCTTTTGACGGCGACGACAGATGGTGACTCCACTGGGGAAGCCTAGAGAGTTGATCTCATTTAGTGATGGGCCAGTTTAATAAATAAACTTAGAAATTTCACTTTTATCCTACTTTGTATTATAACATGTTTACATGTTTGGCTTTAATGACTGTTGTTTGTTTATTTTATGCAATTGTTTGAAATACCAAATGTACACAAACCTTTGCACACAATAGTTCCCTCTATACCCGGGGGCAAGTGAGAAACCCATAGGGAGTAGTTGGCAGGTACGATTTGTCGTAGTGAGGGCCATGTGCCCACCGGTATGATCGAAAACCACCACTCAAGGTGATAACCTTCCTCTTTTGGCACAAAGACTGACTATGGCCTTAGTGCTAAGCATGGTCGGAAGGCTGGAGAGTGGGGACCCTATAATGGGGGCACCTTGGGGGCCTAAGCCTTGGTGAGAACAGTTAGAGCCTACCTTTGCCAATGCACTTTTCTGTAGGAAAATCCTACCTCGTGATTAAAACGACTTCTCGCCTGATCGCGGATGAGTGAATTGCGTGTACATTTGTTTGTTGCATTTGATTGCATAAGCATAACCAAACAACAGAAAAATATTTTTCATAATAAACACCCTTATCTCGGACAGTCTGCCTTTTAGCTAGCCTGGTTTCAGGTTCTTTGTAAGCTAAGTAGCCACACAGTCCGACAGAAGAGATAAGGGACGCTAATATTATTCTTTCACAATAAAACATTTTATCTCGAATAGTCTGCCTTTTAGCTAGCCTAATTTCAGGTTCTTTGTAAGCTAAGTAGCCACGCAGTTCGACAGAAGAGATAAAAGGTTATAAAACAAATAAAAACCAAGTCAAATAAAACCCAATAAAATAAAAATGGGATCTTGTTCACAAACATCAAATTCATAAAACATCCATATAGGTAGTTTATTTTCTTTTTGAAAAAATACGAAAAACAAATACTATCATGCATCATGTATAAATAAAACATGATAATGTTTAGGAAAAATAAACACTGGCATGCATGCCTACATTAAGCATCATATTCATAGCATGCATTTTGGTTTTTAGAAAATGGAGGGGACTAGAAGACAATTGAAGAAAGTGGATATTCCCCAATACCATGCTGAGAAGTTAGAACGGCTTTGTGCATTGATGCCATCAGAGATCTGCTCCAACTTCGAAAAATCCTACGGACGGATTCTCGACCTGCTGAAGATCTGTGTCGGTCCTATTTTCATCAGGATTCTAGTTCATTTTTGGAACTCCAGTCTGCACTACTTCGAATTCCCGCAGTTCGATATGGTGCCCACTTTGGAGGAGTATGAGATTATGGTAAAATGACCCAAGTCAGCCGGGGTCCATATTCGCCATAAGACATATACTCGTACAGCATAGGTCGCTGCCATCATTCGATTTCCATCTCAGCAGACTACCCTGATAGCAAAAGGGAATGTCCAGGGTTGGAAAGTCTCAATGTTAGAAGACCATCTATCCTCATTGGATGAAAGGGCAGAATGGTCTGCTTTGAACAAAACCCAGGCTTTAATCATATTTAGGACGATATTGTTCCCCTTCCACCTCGACACAGTAGATCAAGTCGTCATGGACGCCTTCTTCGCCAGGGACGTGAACTCAAAGAGTCCCTTGCCTGCACTTCTTGCCGACACCTTGCTTTCGGTGAAATTCTGTCACCAGAAGCAAGGAAGAACACTCAGATGCTGCTTTTCACTGCTATTTGTGTGGGGTATCACACATTTCTACGCCTCTAGTCACATGGGGATGTTCCCCGACCCTTTGAGAAGCTTCTCCAAAATCCCTCTCCATCGGCGCCTGACCATGGAGTGGAAGGTCGAGTTGGAACAATGGGACGCCAATCGTTTATCTTGGGCATGTCCTTGGTTCCAACCCAACCCAATCCTCATCAGATGTGGGGATTATCCGAGCATACTGTTAATAGGACTTAGGGGTTGCATAGCCTATTCTCCAAAAGTGGCTATGAGACAACTCATGAGGACCCAAACTGCGATATCACGGGAAGAGCTCGGAGGACTGTGTTTCTTCGGAGACCCATGCACTGTTGCTAATTCACTTACTGTAAGAAGAGCATGGGAGAAACCAGTCTTCATGGGAGATAGAGAGCTAGGAAAAGCTCGAGTAGCTGTCTCCAATGACTATGAGGAGTGGAGAAGAAATAAAGGGATGTCACAACCATCTGCCCCACCTGCTGCGCCTTCAAACAGTGGAGAGCTTCAAACCAGAGTCGATGCCTTGACTCGGAGGATAGAAATCATGGGATCCTAAATGAGGGCCCTTGAGGAAAGAGAGCAAGAATCTATCATCACCATAGACGGTATACAGAGGCAATGCAAGAAGAAGGATCATGAAATAGAGCACCTCAAGGATTAGTGTGCTGATTCCAGTGAGCAAGTTATCCGAGCATCCAAAACTGCCAGAATCAGCTCGGATAACCAACTTCAAGAAATGACCGCCAAATCAGCACGCCTTGAGGCCGAATATGCAAAACAGGATCAGACGATCAAGGAGTTGCTACAAGACCTCGCAAAGACTCGATTTGAAATACGCCAAGAGCGAGAGGCTACCCAGAGGCTTAATAGAAGCCTTGCTGAGTTGCGCTGCAAAGAGAGAGATGGATTATCTCAGTATGGTCAGGTACTATGAGAAAGAGACCAAGCCCTTGCGAAACTCGATGAGTTACAAGCATTGGTCGTCCATTAGGAGGCGAGGATCAAAGAGGCTCAAAATTACAGTGAAGATATGAGCCAGGCGGTCCAAAAACATATCGAAGCACTCGCTCGTCATGTCCGGGAAGCTGAAAGAGAATTACATAGAGATCAAGACCCGCCTGTAGGTTTCTTTAGGCTTTTCTATTTCTATCAAAAAGTGCTTCGTAGCATGGAGTAGGGGAATGTACACTTTCTACAAATAAATGAAATTTCTTTATTCAACAATTGTCTACTTGCATGTATTTCATTCATTTGCATATTTGATTTCCCCTCCTTCACTTTTAATAAATAAGATAATAAAAAGGAAGGATTAACTGATACGTCTTCCAATCAGAAGGATGGAGAGAAAGCCACTCATAATCAAGCTCTTCCCAACGATTGATTCACCACAAGAGGATAATAAGCCTCGGTCGTTGGTTCTCAAGGTCAATAAAGAAGAGGGGGCAAGGACTCATGTGCGATTATTTGTGCCTCGTCCTTTCCCCTATGAATCAAATAAAGTTATACTGTGGAGATATGGGGAATCTTCACCAATAAAGGAGGATATCTCCAACATAGCCGGCATTGGGGGCATGACCAGAAGCGGAAGGATATACTCCCCCAAGGAGTTACAAGAAGACGCCCCCAAGAATAAAGGAAAAAATAAACAGACCGAAGAAAGAGAAAATAAAGAATCCAAGGAGGAGACTGATGAATTACTCCGTTATATAAGGCAAAGCAAATATAACGTTGTTATCTCTAATGATGAGTTCGGAACCGCATAGAAATGTCCTGATGAAGGTTCTGAGCGAAGCACACGTCCCTCATACTATATCCCAGGAAAAGGTTGAGAGGATCGTCGACCACATTACGGCTAGCGATCACCTCACCTTCACAGATGAAGAACTCCCCCTAGAGGGACCAGGCCACAACAAGCCCTTGAATTCAAAGATAACCCTCTAAAGTATGTGTAGACCCTAAATCTTGCCCGGGCTCCAAATAAAGTCAGAAGATCCCCTATTTGAAGACGGCTGAAGCCTAATAACAAGCCACTAGGAGAGACTATTAGGCTCCCGTACCAAGATAGGAAGGTTTTTTGGGTCAAAAAATAAGTTTTCTCGCCTCAAAGGGACGAGACCGCCTTCTAGATGACCCAGACCGCCGTTTCGTCTCGCGTAGCAAGCGAGACCGCCGTCTCGTCTAACGAGACCCCGGTCTCGTTGCCTACGAAAACCCAGACGGCGGTCTCGTTCACCCAGACCCCGGTCTCGTTTCCTACGAAGAACGAGACGGCGGTCTCGTTCACCCAGACCCCGGTCTCGTTTCCTGTGAAGAACGAGACGGCGGTCTCGTTGGACGAGACGGCGGTCTCGACCCTGTCAGACGAGACCGGCGGTCTCGCCATCTGACAGCGTGAAAACCTATAAATAGGGGCTCTTCCCCCCTCATTTACACACACCACAGCTGCATAGCTCTCCCTTCTCTTTAAAACTTCTCTCTAGAATCCCTCTGACGCATTTCCGGAGTTTCTGAGTGTTTTCAAGAGTGATTTTCGGCGTTCGAGAGGTTTCCGACGTCTTGTAGAGTGAAGGGCTGCCATAAAGCACCCTATTTTTCCAAGAGAATTAATATAAAGCGTGCTTCGGAGGTTCAAATTCTCTCCTTCCACCTTTACCGCTTTTATTTTAAATTATGCAGTAGACAGTAGGGCCATGTAGTCATACTTTTAAATTCCGCAGAATAAATAAAAAAGGGCAAAAGTGTGTTTTTCTAGTTTATCAATAAAAATAAGCCGGCCTATCATAGGGAACCCGAAAGGGGCGTCGTAAAGGGACTAATGCTCCCTTTACACGTAACCAACTCCCTTACCCAACTCTGGTTCTAATGACCAAAGTTGGTTTTCGAAAACCAACGCCTTTTTAAAACCCCTTTTCCGATGTTTATGGTAAAAATATCGGTGGCGACTCCATAGAACCCAAAATAAATAAGTCATTGGGTTAGCCCGGTTGTCGGACAACTCAAGGACACTTTTCGAAAACCTCATCTTTAGGTTAGCCCGGTTATCGGACAACCTAAGGACGTTGTAACCACCAACAAAAACGCGAAAACAAGAGGGTCGATAAAACCATCGCGTCGCTCCGACCGCCTCTTTTTGACGGCGGCGACAGTATGGCCTAGGATATGACCCTACAAAGGGCCAAGTAGAAAGAAGAAAAGTGAAGTCTCCCCTCCGCACACTCAAGCAGATTTTCTGAAGCGGAGGTATACAAGCGTCACGAGCAACCCTAGTCATTAGGAGTTCTTTTTCCTTTCTTAAGGGATGTAAACCCAGTGATTGTTAGAGATTATCCCCCGGGGCTAGCCCGACCCCTGAGCATCTTTTGGGCACATATTCCCTTACTAATTAATAAAGAATACATTTCTTACCATTCACTTCTTTTCTTGCTATTTCATGCCTAGACCTCATCATAACCATGTTTAAGCAAGAGAAAAGAAGAAGAAGAAGAAAAGTGTGTCCAAATAATCAAAACGCGTCATCGCCATAATAATTGAGTTGATTGATTAGAAGCACAGAATAAGGTTTTACCTCATCATGAATAAAACCGTGTTTCGCCAATATTGTATATAAATAAAAGAGAGAGAAAGCCCATAGAAGTCGAAGGCCAAAAAAGAAAGGGCAAAGTACCCGGTAGGAAACCCACTAAGGGGGCTACGAAAAAATTAGGGTCAACCCGCTAGGAAACCCGAACAAAAATAAAGGATAGCCTAGGCAGCAGTTAGAGTTACAAAATAAGGTCCGCTAGGATTCCCAAAAACAAGAAAAAAGGAACCTAGACAAAAGATAGGACCAAGACACAATATCCTAGTCTGAAAACCCAACGGGTGGTCTAGGGAAATCAATCAACCATAAAAAGCGATGGAAATAGGCTAAGACGTGAATCCTTAAAGAAAAATGTTTGTTTAAACATCAACTTAAACACTCGGACCAACCTTAGCCAGCCATTCTTACAAAACCCCTTCTAAATAAAAATCAACCGTCTAAAACACAAGTCATTGAAATTATCCTCTTACTTCTCTTCTCTTGACCCTTACTATATTATTCTAGTAATTAGTCTCAGAATATGGAGGCATATAATCAACAAGAGGATTGAAATCCCCAGAGAAAGGAAAAAGTGCACCAACATGGCAAAGTGTGCTCCTCAAACCAAAAGTTATTTTTCGGTCGCGTTAAGTCTAGAACGGCATAAACCAGTACAACAGAAAAACGAACATCAAGAAGGACCCCCATCTTCCAAGGACACACCAATAAATCCTTGTCGTCGCCGTCAAAAGATGCGGTCAGAGCGACGCGATGGTTCCGACTTCCCATTTTCGCGTTTTGTGGGTGGTGTTGCAACGCCTCTAGGTTGTCCGATAACCGGGTTGGACCTAAGGGCGAGGTTTTTGAAGGGGTGATTTTAGGTTGCCCGATAACCGAGTTGGACCTAAAAGGAGATTTTCAAAGGGGTTCTTATGGAGTTGCCACCAATATTTTTAACGGAAACATCGAAAAAGGAAAAAAAGAAGGCGTTGGTTTTTTAAGAAAAACCAACTTCGGCCATTATAACCAGAGTTGGGTAAGGGAGTTAGTTACATGTAGGGGAGGTATTAACTTCCCTACGACGCCCCTTTCGGGTTCCCTATGATGGGTCGGTTATTTCATAAATAAATTAAAAATGACACTTTTACCCTTTTATTTGTGGAATTAAATTATGACGACTACATGGCCCTAATTAATGCATATATAAATGATAAAGCGGTAAAAAGAGAGAGAGAGAGAGTGAAGAAACCTCCGGAGCAAGCTTTGATTAATTCTTTAAAAGATAGGGTGCGTTTTGGCAGCCCTTCACTCTTACAACATCGAATTCTCTCTCGAAACGCTATAAAAACTCTCTTAAAGACACTCAGAAAACTCCAGAAATGCTTCGGAGGGGCTCTAGGAGAAGAATTCTAAGAAATGATAGAAGGAGAAGTGGAAGAGTTGTGTGAAATGAAGGGGAGAGCGCCCCCCTTTTATAGGGATTCGCGTCTATCAGATCGAGACCGTCGTCTCGCCTGGCATGGTCGAGACGGTCGTCTCGCCATTCGGGACGGCAGTCTCATTTTTTACAAATGGCGAGACCGCCGTCTCGCCAATCGAGACGGCGGTATCAATTTGCCAAATGACGAGAGGGTCGTCTCGCCAAACGGGAAGGCGGTCTCGCCAATGGCAAGTGGTGAGACGACCGTCTCACCAAACGAGACGGTGGTCTCGACTTTGCCATTCAGCGAGACAACGGTCCCGAAAAACGAGACGGCGGTCTCGACCCTTAAGGTAGGAATCCTTATTTTTTGTACAGAAAAACCTTCCTAGTCTAATATGGGGGCCTAATAGTCTCTCCTAGTGGCTTTTTAGGCCTTGTCCATCTTCGATTTGGAGGTTTTTTGCTCTTTATTTTAAGGTCGAGCAAGATTTTGGGTTTACAGCTACCTCCCCTTCACCTGACTAGCTGACTGTTGGCCTATTACGCCAAGAAGATCGGCTGGAGGGTGAAGGAGTTAACCCTCTTTCCCGGTTGTCCTTCGGATGCTCCATTTTGCGGTGGCTGATCCTCTAGAGAAAAAATTGTGTTGTGCGCCTCTAGGATGCTCCTTCTGGCAGTAGCCGACCCCTTTAGTTAACACGTGGTAGAACCTCAGGATGCTCCATCTTGTGGTAGCCGAACCTTTGGTTGATGAGTATAAACCCCCATCAGGCTGGTAGTTGCAGCCTATTGTGCGTAGGACTGGATGAGTATAAACCCCCCATCAGGCTAGTATGGTCCACAGCGTAGGATCGGTTGCGACTTACTACTCTGGCTCGTGTGCAGATCATGCGCACTTTTGTGCGCGAGTTGATGGGTATGAACCCCCCATTTGGCTGGTACAGTCCGCTTCGTAGGATTGGTGGTGGTGGCGGGCGGCTTACTGCTCTAGCTCATGCGCCGATTCTGGAAGAAATGCTCTCTTTGTTCTGATGAATGTTTTTTATTCTTTTGGTGAAGTCCTCCGGTGTACTGGGGATTCTTTAATTTTCGGCTCTTCCGACAGTCATCCAGCTTGTTGATTGCTGGGGATTCTTTGTTTTGATCCTTTGGTAGTGGTCATCCGATTTTGTTGGTTGTCAGGGATTTTTGATGAGTGCCTCTGAGCAGGCAGATACTCCATTGAGTTTCTGGTAATGCCTCTGAGTAGATAGATGCTTCATCAAAAGTGAAGACTTTCGGCTGCATTTGTTTTGCCTCTAACTAGGCTGATATTCCCTTGTGGGGATGCTGGCTCTTGCTTGCCAGGTCTTGCCTATGCGTAGGCAAATGATATTCTGAGGATGAATCTGAAGTTTTGCCTTTGCAGTAGGCTCACTAGGGATGATCTTTCTTTTTTATTGATCCACCGGGGAATTAGGTGACTTCCCGGGGGTCAGATTTTGGTAGCCCTTTGGGGGAATGGAGTCTCGACTCCTTAATTGATATGGGTGCAAGCTGGCTTTTGTGATGCTCTTATTCTATTGGGGGAATGGAATATTTTGTTTACGTAAAAGTTAGGATTTTAATTTTTCCTTTTTTTTGCGATTTATCTCTTTTTTATCACGATTTGAAATTTGGCTTTTTC
The DNA here is from genome assembly GCA_963425845.1 of Sphenostylis stenocarpa. Lineage (NCBI taxonomy): Eukaryota > Viridiplantae > Streptophyta > Magnoliopsida > Fabales > Fabaceae > Sphenostylis > Sphenostylis stenocarpa. Next base: position 29,636,583 of record OY731408.1, read on the forward strand.
GGAATAATGCGTAAGTCTTTTTACTTTTTAGTCTCTTTTTATTACGCTATATTTTTCCTTCTTTTTGGGGGGGTCCACAGGGATGAAGTTTTCTTTCTGTGGTGATCCACCAGGGAATTAGTTGACTTCTTGGGGATCTGATTTTTCTTTTCTAGGGATGGAGTCTTGGCTACTTGATTGATGTTGATGCGAGCTAAATTTGTGAAGCTCTTATTCCACTGAGGGATGGGAATTTCTGATTCCTTTTTGTAGACTTTTTAGGAGATCCTCTTGAGGATTTTTATTCGACCTTCTCTGTCATGGCCTTTTTTGTCATCTGCTGGAGATGAAGGGTTTTCTTTTCTCTTCTTTTCTCCTCTTTCTTTTTGTTGAGCCCTTGATGGTTTGGACTCTTTTGACTATTGATGATGATCGGCTCTTGAAGCCTTTATTCTTCATTGGGGAGTGTGGATGAGACTTTGGGTGAGTGTGCTCGATGACTCATGTAGTGGCGATACTGAGTCGTGGGGTAAATTTTGTGTTGCCTCTGGAGTAGGCAAGGATCCGCTTGGGGATAACTAATCCTTTTCGTCGGCTTTTCTTTTAGGATGTCTGATGATTGTACCCTTTTTTATTGGGTAGAAGAATGATGACTGGAGCTTTGGCTTCTGGAAGCTTCTTATGACAACTCGCTCTTCTTTCTCGAGGGAGAGCACTGTTTGGAGACTTAGTCTCGGTGATCCTGTTTTCAATCACAAACATGGAGCTAGTCTCCTTATATGCATGAATTCTTTTCGTTTTATTGTTTTTTATCTGAAGTAATTTTTATTTCTTTCATTTTTTATCTTGACAAAGTCGTTTTGTGCGACTATTTGTGCGTGGATGCCCTAAATGCAATCTATTCTTTTTTATCGATGCATGTGGAAAAGTGACTGACATTCTCCTGCTGGACTTTTTATGATTATGATGAAGGGCCCCTCTCTTTTATTTATTTTTTTGGTTTAGCCTTATCTTTTGCCTAGACTACCCTTTTTGGAGTTTTCGGTCTAGCGAGCTACCTTAATTTTTGCCTAGGATATCTTAGCGGCCTTTTTCCTTTTTTATGAATGTCCTATCTTTTGCCTAGACCGTCCTTTGCGGGTTTTCGATCTAGCGGGTTACCCTAACTTTTGCCTAAGGATCTCCTAGCAAGCATTATCCTTTTTATTTTCATTTTTTCTTTCTCTTCTTTTTTGAGAGATAGGACCCTATCATATGCATGCAATGTTTGCAATATGCATCCTACAATGTTATTTCAATTAATATTTCAAAAGGATTAATCAAATATGTTTTTTCTTCTGATGAGCTTCTGACGTTGTGTGATTTCGTCGATAGGATAGGTTGTACCGATTTTGCCATCTCGATTTTCCCATGACCGAAAAATGATTGTGTTGATTGCAGAGCGACTTGCCATGTCAGTGTGTCCCTCCCTTTCCTTGGGGATGTCAATCCTCCTATTGATTACTATCTCCACATTTCCCTACTAATTACTAGAATGCCGTAGTGGTAAGGGTCAAGAGAAAAGAAGGAAGAGGATATTTAATTCAAAGGCTTGTGTTTTAGAATTGTTTTATTTTGACAAAAATGGTTTTTGTAAGCACGGCTAGCCAAGGTTGGTTAGAGTGTTTAGACTAGTTTAGACAAACGTTTTGTTTATGGAATGACGTCTTATTCTATGGCGTTTGCTATGACTGATTGACTTCCCTAGCCTAGCATTTGGGTTTTCAGCCTAGGATGTTGTGTTACGTCCTAACTTTTGTCTAGGTTTCCTCTTTTCTTGTTTTGGGAATCCTAGCAGACTTTATTTTATAACCCTAATTTTTGCCTAGGTCACCCTTTATTGTTGTTCGGGTTTCCTAGAGGGTTTACCCTAACTTTTGTGTAGCCCCCTTTGGTGGGTTTCCTACCGGGTATCTTGCCTTTTTTTTTTGGCTTTTAGCTTCTATGGACTTCTTTTATTTTTGTTTTCTTTTTGCACAATATTGGCGAAACACGACTTTATTTATGATGAGGTAAAGCTTTATTTTGTGCTTCTAGTCAATAAGTGGTGATGGATTTGACTTTTATTTTGGTTAATGGCGTAGTTTGATTATTTTGACTCGTTTTGAAAACGTTTTCTTAAACATGGTTATTAATGAGGTTTAGATATGAATAGTAAGAAGAGAAGCAAATAGTAAGAATGACATTCTTTATTAATTAAAAGGGAAATATGTGCCCTACAATGTTCGGGGGTCGGGCTAGCCCCGAGGAGTAATCTTTAATAGTCATTGGATTTACAAACCCTAAGAATCAGAAGGAGAACACCTAATAGGTGGGTTAGAATTTCTATTTAATTTCTTTTTTTTTTTTAACTTCCCGTGCATGGCATGTAAATGCTCTATCCTCTTTATACGGTATTGAGGAATGTCCACTTTCTTCAACTGCCTATTATTAGATGCATGTTATGAGGATGAAGTTTGGTGGATGCATGCATGCAGGTGTTTGTTTGTTTTTTTTCTAAACATTATCATATTTTATTTTCTAACATGATGTATGATATGTTTGGGATTTTGTGTTTTTTTTTTATGCGCATGAGGGCATGAAGAATATCAGTCGCCTTCTAGAATACAAAAGTAATTTAAGAACGTTTACTTTTATTTTGAAATGAAATGAATGATTAGTGTAGGATAGATATGCCTTAAGACAATGACTTTGGTATCATCCTTAAAGTTTATGCTTCACGGAGCACCATATCCACTTTTATAGAATGGTTCCTTCCTTATAAAGGTCACCATATACCTTAACACACTTGTCTCTTCCTTATGGAAGATTAGAAGCGCACTTGGACCTCTTTCGCCTTTGTCTTAGGGATATCTAATGCCCGGGATATCTAATGCCCCTTAGAATAAATGTATTTATGCATGTGATAGTACAAAAAAGACTTTTTATGATAAAAGAGGCGACAGATGTTCAAAGTGCGATAACTTTTAATTGAGATGTCGGATTTGGATGCACAACATATCAAAACGAAGAGAAAAAGGTGAAGAACAAGATTGCAAATCCCCAAAGGGGATTTGGCCTAGAAATTTTCCCAAAAAATGCTCCTAAGACCCAATTTTTTAGGGATTTAGATGATGGTGCGTATGTATACTTTCCTTATGCCTTTATTTTCTCTCTTGGTTCTTCCGCCTATGAAATTATGCGATATGAATGATACGACTTTGTCAAAATTCTGATTCATTATTATTTTTCATTTGGTTTATTTTATAACCTTTTATCTCTCCTGTCAGACTGCGTAGCTACTTAGCTTACAAAGAACCTGAAACCAGGCTAGCTAAAAGGCAGACTGTCCGAGATAAGGGTGTTTATTGTGAAAATATTTGTGGTTTTTCTATTTTTATGTGTTCTTTGGTTATGCTATGCAATCAAATGCAACAAACAAATGCACACACACAATTCACTCATCCGCGATCATGTAAGATGATGTTTAATTACGAGGTAGGGTTTTTCTGTAGAAAAGTGTGTTGGCAAAGGTAGGTTCTAACTGTTCTCACCAAGGCTTAGGCCCCCAAGGTGCCCCCATTATAGGGTCTCCACTCTCCAGCCTTCCGACCATGCTTAGCACTAAGGCTATAGTTAGTCTTTGTGCTAAAAGAGGAAGGTTATCACCTTGAGTGGTGGTTTCCGATCATACCGGTGGGCTGCATGGCCCTCACTACGACAAACCGTACCTGCCTCCCACTCCCTATGGATTACTCACATGCCCCCGGGTATAGAGGGAACTGTTGTGTGCAAGGGTTTGTGTACAGTTTGTATTTCAAACAGTTGCATAAAATAAACAAACAACAATTATTAAAGCCAAATAAATAAACATGTTATAAAACAAGGTAGGGTAAAAGCGAAATTTCCAAGTTTATTTATTAAACTGACACATCACTAAATGGGATCAACTCTCTAGACTTTCCCAGCGGAGTCGCCATCTGTCGTCGCTGTCAAAAGAGGCGGTCGGAGCGACGCGATGGTTCCGACTTCCCGTTTTCGCGTTTTGTGGGAGGTGTTACAACTTAAATTATTTTTTGTCATATTTGATTCAGTTTTTCTTCAAATTACATCTTTATTTTTTTCTGGAAGGCCTCCTAATGAGGGGAAGAGTTGATAGTGGGCTTCCAGGATGGTGGAACAAAAGTCATTGCAGGAAAGCCCCAAATAGACTCCCAGAATTGCACACACGTCTTGAGTGCTCTAGTCTTCCTATGTCAACGTCGTCAATATATCTTATTGATCATGTGGAACAAATGAGCCTTGAGTGACCTACTTAACTAAATCATCCCAACAAATCAATAATAGGTAAGTCACACATTAAATTATGTAGAAAGAAGTGTAATTAACATGTTAATATATATATATACTTAAAATCTTAGCATCTACTCGTGAAGAACTCAAAACTCATTTATCAATTAGATCTTGTATGAGTTGTCTTCCACATCATAGGAGAGGATGCAGACATAAGGTTAGCATACTCAAGTCCCGCTAACTTCGCCTCGGCCTTCCACTAAAGTGACCGTCCCGACAATGCATCCGCCCGCGACAATAGATGAGGTGTATCATTCAACTTTTGACGTTCCTGGGTAATGAGTATTTTATCCTACAATGCAAATAAGAAAAT